>CAJNOQ010004133.1:0-18274 GCA_905250885.1 Didymodactylos carnosus | reverse complement strand
ATCTTGAATTTTACAAAGCGAGAACGTTACTGATAGACTAAATCGGTAGTTTTAGGTGCCGAAAAGGTGCTGAGGTGCTATACTAAAAAAAGTGCTTTTTCCCCCTTGGGATGTGCACAGCCTGGCTATTAAGGTGTCTATACGGGCGTGGTAGTCTTTTTGGACTGGATCATCTTGAACATGGATGAGATCAATGACCGCTTCCCACCCGAATATGAGACTAGTGTAGACGACTATGCAGCGTTGGCGATTAGTATCTACTCTCGTCACCACTCGTCACCTTTATCTTATCTCGTGACATGGTTCGTGTTATCTCTCTACTTTGTGTGAGTCAGAAGTAGGGAGACTGACATTTTGGTCGTTTCATCTACCCGATTTTTTGTGCAAACTTTTTGCTACCACGTATTGTATCCCGATGCAAATATTATTCGTTATTTTCTTTAACATAAAAATATAGCTGTTCATCAAACAAAACTCAGCTGCTCTTAAGAGAGGATTTCTGACAGGACCTGGGAAAGTCATTACATGGCAAAATTTATTTTATCTGAAACCCGTCCGATTCGATTCGCCATGAAAAACTATGGTTATGAAAAATATTTTACACTTTTAACTCTTCTTCGCTGAGATCTTGAAATATTATTGAATGGAGGTTCAAACTTTAGGAAGAAAACGAAAATTTTAGTATTTTGGTGAGTGTGTCCCCATTTTACATTTGCTTAGCTTGAGCGACGTCTCATTCGAAAGAGCGTACTAACTGTATAGAACGCGATCTTCCGATGACTTTTGACGTGGGAATCAAGTATCGAAAAAATTAAAACGGACATTTTTTCCAAGTAGATAAAAACTGTTTTTTTTCCGAAAAGGCAGACTTTTCAGATATTTAGTAGCCCTGAAATACTACTAAACTAAGTGCATTTTGTAGCCCTTTGAATTCTCTGCAAGATGCATACACAGATATTAAAGAAGAAGTTTCACGCGGTACTGAAAAAAAGGGCTCCGAAAGGTCGCTGCTGATACACGAATGTCGACGAAAAACTCTGTCATTGCTGATTTGCTTGTTTTATGTACTCTGCGTTTGAAACCAAGCGATATTCGTGATCGGCATGAAAAAATGAATCAGATCAAGTATAATTCTATGATTTTTCGAATCAAAGAGTTTCTCATGAGTCGATCGAAGACCAAAAAAAAGATCTCAAAAGCCATTGCACGTAAGCCACGACCGATTGCAGCTGATAGCGCTCAATCGACCATCTCTGATTTTGTTCGCTCTCACATATGTGATCGGGACAAGTGTTTGATGATCATTAGCGCAGACCAATTCAAAAGATACTGAATCACTGATTTTTCATTGCATTTTTACCAAAGCCCCGGAAAATGTATTCATCACAAAAAGTGTTTTTGAAACGGTCATATCTCGAGAACAACTTAACCTGTTAAGTTGAAATTTTCTGTGAATGTAGATAGTTGATGGCGCCACTAGCAAAATAAGTTTCAAGTCAAAATGTTGATTCCTTCATTTTCTGCAGATTGCCTCAAATGTCTGTGCATGTTATCGGAAACATGTAATCAATCTCTATTGTTTGCAACAAATCTGGTATTTAAGTCGTATCTGTTTCATTGGCTAATATCTTGTGTATTTTTGTGATATGTATTTTCTTAGAATGTCGGGGCACCCATGAGTATAGGCTTTAGAGCATTTACAATGCTGACTTAGTCATGTGTCATACAGTGAAAAGTAGTGGCTAACATTGGGTAACAACTGCAAATGTGTCAGAGTCTGATCTTGATGGTTTAACGGTTCTATTATAAATTACTAAAGACAGATTTTCATGTAAACTACAACTATAATGTTGTTACATTCTAAAAAAACGATTTTCGTGTTTTCAGAGAACAACTTGAAATTTCCTCTAAGCTCTTTGAAATACGAAGAGCTTAGTTTTTACTTTTGCATAAAAAATGACGTTTTCATTCATTTCAGTTTTTCGACTCATTTTAGTGCCTCAGAAATTTTGTTTTTCAAGAATATTATATATATTCGGGTTATAAAGCACTACTACTCGAGAGAATGTACTAGAATACAAGAGCAACACCATTCATATAAAATAAAGTTCATGTTCACCAGAATATTCGCTTCCTAGACAAAACCAAGTAAGCAAGAAAATTTAGCTGCAATAATAGCTGCAGCGCCCGCTTACAGCAAGATCAACCAGATTAAAAGGTATATTTATCTAGCTGCATGCGCCCAGGTGAGAGACGTCTTACAAGTTTTTATAAGATCTGATGATTTCTTATGCAATCTTGCTACAAGATCTTTCGGTAAGACTTTGCAAGGTCTTATCCCAAGATTATGTATGATCTTGCGGAATCTTATAACTTCTTGTCGTAAGATCTTACAAGATCAGTTTATAAGAAATGTTAAGTTCTTGTAACAAGATCTTCTAAGATCTTACAAGAAGTGACGACTCGTTCTTACCACATAAATTTTGCTGCGATACCCAGGTCGAACAATGTGAAAGGTCATACAAGAAGTACGAAGTGATATGATTCGTAGTGTAGGATCGTATGATTTCCTATAGTACGATTTTGGTACGTATCTGATTATATGATGATCAGATATTTCGTATGAAATCTTGCATTATAATTCGTACAAAATCGTTTGGTAAAAATCATACGTGTTCATCTCGTACGATTTCATATGATTGAAGTGGAAATCGGAACTGGATCCAAGCCAAAGGTTAATATTCGGTTCTGTATGTCCAATATAAATTGATACTAATGGCATGTTGTGTCTTCGACCTCTGATATGTAGTGGTAACTCAATAATTGATGTGCTACACATCCACATTTTCAAGTTTGTTGATGTACATAAACCGACACCATCGAGATGTAATAATAAGCATAAAATATTTTGGCCAAGTCGTTCACTTGAAAGATCATTGTAGACTTGTCCAAATGGAATATCATAGCATTTTTGTGAGTCGACATTTGCTAATGATATTTCTTGCTTATAGCTAATTATTTCTGGTAATAATCGCGACACAATGGAAGACACTAGAGTGGAAAAATCCGTGTCATAAATCCGTGCCGTGTGTTCGGTCGATTCACATGTGTCGCAAATTATCTGATTATTACGCATTTCTTTTCTATACCATACGTTTGATGAAATGGTTTTTGATATTCAGTGTTATTAACAAGCTTTCCATTGTTAACGGCATTTTGTTCGGTTCAGGCAGTAGATGTCGAATAAATGACAGAAAACCTTTAGATTGTTGTTTACTAATTTGTGAATCACGTAATAAATTCAAAAACTCTTTACGAACACTATTTGTTGATAAATTACTGGAAAAATGCAATGGTTCAGCACTTAGGAAATACTTCGGCGGTTCATCCGCATTAGCTTCACTAATTGATTGTCAAAAGAAAAAAAACTGTTGGTATAATCTGATTCATCGGTGTTGCTTGAATCTTTTTCCTGTCCGTCACTTAAATCTGCTTGATCACTTATTTGCATCAAATCGAAGTTCAAATCCGGCGAAGATGATGTGAGTCGAGTTGTAAGGTCGTCACTAACATACTGAGCATTATTCAAATCACCGATGATTTTCTTGTTAGTACCAATGGTATATTTTGTGATATCGCATGTTTCATGTTTCCGTTTTAGTCTACGTGACTCAGACTTTCGTCGACGTTTTTCACACTCTTCTTCTATTTGCTCATTGATTATGTCTGTGAACGTGTTACGTTTTAGCATGATATTTAATTGCCTATTTAATTTAAACTATTGAACCAAAATCTCTATCAAAACTCTGTATCCGAAAGCATCTAGGGTTATTAGGGTTATCTAGGTTTATTTAGGAGGTTCGGTGGGGAATGGACCCGCGAAAAGACGAAATACTGATACAATTCAAAATAGTAAGTTAGAAAACAACGTAAAATTCATAAAATTGTCTTTTTCACTTGTCATAGATCCAAGTTCTTCACAAAGAAAGGATGTACCGTCAACACTTCAGTCTCAACGTATGTTGTACTTTGTATGCTCTCAAAATCTCTTCTCCAATTAAAGCATGTTCAGATTTATTTAAACGACCTCCTCCATCCAAAAAACGAGCAAATGATATAACGCGGCGAAATTTCAAGAATATTGGAAACTTGGAAGGTTTTGACGAGGAAGATGATTATCATAATCAAATGAGTAAGTACAAGAATAAATATTTGTCTATTTTTATCTAAATCTTATGCCACAAAATGACTCGTCCATTTAGGCAATACACGTTGGCCAAAAGACGATATCAATGGGGACGATGATTTGAATGTAGATGATGAATATACTCAACAGAATCAGCAAAACCCAGAAGACGATGGTTTCGAGGAAGGGGAGATCAACAAGATGTTGTCGAAGAATGGGAAGAACAGCATGAAGAAGAACCACATGGTACAAAGCTTTTTGTGATCTACTATTCATCTTGTCTACACTCATTTTTATCATTCCAGTTCCAAGAAAAAGAAAAAGGTTCTCTTCGTCAAATGACAATACTGATGAATCATCTCTGAAACGTGGTTATTTACAGTTATTACGTCAAGGTAAAAGTTATTTTGTCCTGGCTCCAGCCTTTCTACTTGTATTATTTCTATTTTAGATATTGAAAATGTATCGACGAAACTGAATAACAATATTCAGGAGCATATGGCAACGTTTGACAAGAAGTTTAAACGTTTATCGGCTGTCTGTGCGCAATCAGTAAGTAATTAGCTTACAAAGTGATGCACTGCCTTTCACGCCGTCTTTTTAGTTACAATCAAATGTTTCTCAATATCAAAGTGATCATAATGAGAAATTTCCTACAATTGTTGTAAGTATCTCTCACGTACATTTCTTATGTACTGTGACCTTTCAATATTGACCTAATATAAGGACGTATCCTATGAAATTAATCGATGTACATAGCAAGATTTTATCGTTTCAGGAATTCAGGGGTGAGAATCTCTTGGATCATTTCGCAAAGGACTACAAGACGTATGCGAGAGATGTTTTGAAGAAAATATTCACACTAGACGAATTAGCCGAATCAATCGTATTAGAAAATAAGAGATTTTCACGACCTCCACTAGAGCGTGCTCGATTTCAAATACTGAAAGGTATAGCTAATTTCTGTCGAAGAATCACTAATATTATTTTCTTTTTTAGATGCTATTCGTTCAAAGTACAGAATATCGTTGAATTAATGGGATGCATTTTACAAAAATGGTCTACAATGAACATTATCGCAATTATTATGTGATTCAAGAATAAAGTTAAAGAAGCAGCAACAAATAATGTTATCCACTCCACTACCTCCAGCAGCAAGTACAACGATGAATACAGACAGCCAGACGGGGTTATTTCATTATTTTTATTTTATTATTGTTACTCATTGTTGATTTTTATAAATTTTTCACGTATATGTTATTTTTAATTTTTATTTTTGTATGTTGTTTTGATTTATCTCATGAACATAAACAATTAAACAGCTTTTAAACCAAGCAACTTGTGTATCTCTTAAGAGATACAAAAGATTGAGAGTAAACTAACATGGAACAGAAGCCGCAGACTAGCTAGGTAGAAACAGTACGAATCATGTGTTATTTGTACGTAAGATCGCATCTGATCGTACACAATCATACGTACGATCTTTTGGAATCGTAACATTTCGTACGTACGATCTTGTAAGATCAGATAAAATGGTATGTATGGTAGCTGTACGAATCCTATAATCCAAACCTGTGACTTTTCCGGACCCACGATTCGTAGGTCAATCGTACCATTTCATATGTATGAAGTAATATGATTATTAAAGATCATATCTGCTCATGTACGATCATACAGTATGATCATGTCTGATCTTGTACGATCCGCTCACATGATTCTTCGACCTGGGTATATACCCAGGCCAAAAAATCAGATCACGATCTTGTAAAATCTTTTAAGATCTTACGGAAAATCATAGAAGCGGAATCATCTTATAAAAATCATACAAGAATCTGATAAAATCTTACTATAAGATCTTACATCAGGAATAAGTTTCTATGTTCCTTACAGCATCTTAGAAATTCTTATACAAATCTTACAGAATCAGACGGAATCTTTCAAGAATCCTATAAGATCTTACAGTAAGATTCTTCGACTTGGGTAGTATATATATGTCGTATCGAAGTTATAACTTCGATAGAAATTTTATAGAAGTTACAACTTTGATATTCCATCTTATCGAAGTTATAACTTCGATGACGTGCTCTATCGAAGTGCTCTATCCTGATTATGATCAACGGTAAAGAATTGATTATTTGAATGATATTATCAAAAGTTATATTTCAGCTAAAAGCAGATATATTTACCCATCAAAAACCAGAAATGTACAAATTATGAAGAAAAAGTGAATAGATACGTGCGAGAAACCGTTCTAAATACCCGAATTATTTATTGCCGCATGTTGCTGATTGATGGCATCGTGAGTTACATAGCACAGTTGCTTGTTTACATTTGCATCTCTTTGTTTTACAACCGCCTTGACAATGACATTTTAACATTCCTTGTCCACCGGTAACACTCTGAAGTCTCGCTATTTCTCTCAATGATTTTGGTTCCTCTTCCGTAATATTTTGCATAAATAATGTTGGTAAGCCGGGTGCTTCAGATACTTGATGAGAACTATAATAACCTAATAAAACACCATTTTCTGTACCTAATTTATATTTGTCATGTTTAATTTCCATTATAACAGCTAATATATTGCGCGCATCTGTTGGACCACGATCAAGATCTGGTACCGATACCAACTAAATTAACAAATCTCCATAAAATGACTGAGGAAAGTTTAGCATGAAAATACTTACAACATTATCACCAACATTCAAATTTGCTAATTTTTGTGTTTTAACTGTATTTTGTAAAAATTGATCTGCTTGACGTTTCTGACCTTCTCTAGCATCCTGATGAATTTCATTCGTTCGTTGAATTCGATTGTTAAGTGAACTCATATCTAAATCTTAACCATCTTGTTCACCACTACTTTCTTCATCGTCATTCGTTGAGCCTTTCCCTGCTGTTTCCTGGTCACTTGCACCTTCATTAATTGTATCTCGATCAGTAACTGCTGGTATGCCTAATTCCTTTTCTAGTTCCTCTTCTGTTGATATACTATCGAATATTGATGCATGTAAGGATGTTTATGTTAAACCAATTTTTGGTTCATGCCCGAATAAAACTGGATATGGACTGTGTTTTAGCACACGATGCTGGCACGAAGTTTTCTGACAGTGTACAAATCGTAGACCCTGTGACCATTTTTTACAGTTATTTTCATGAATCCACGTCTCTAGGTTTAAGAAAAAAGTTATAAATAACGGTACCCCCTTGTTTTGTGTCTTGATTGCAACGTTCTACTGATCCTTGTGATTATGGATGACGCGCTCTTCCATGAACGATTTTAAGACCTTTCCACATTTCAGCTAGTTCTTCAATAACTTTTGCCACAAACTCACGACCATTATCTGATTGTAAAGTAGCCGGAGCTCCGAACATTATAAATATATCTAATAAATGATAGGCTACTTCTGCTGCTGTTTTTGTTTTCATTGGTCTTAAAACACAAAATTTTGTAAAATGATCTTGATAATTTAATATAAATTTAAATGGACCATCTGGACATGACATGCATATCGACTAAATCAGCGTTACCACGCGCATTAAAATCATTTGAGATAACTGATTGCACGACTAATTTTGACGAATATTTGGGTTTTGAGCGTTTTATTTTACATTCATGACAACCAGAGATAAATAATTTCACCTGTCTTTCTGTAACATTTGCATATTTTTTCTTGATTTCTTTTAATGTATTATTAATACCATGATGACCAATTGTAACATGAGCTGTTTGTGCCACATCAAATAGTTCGTCCAATGAAACATAATATTAAATTATACCAGCTTCTGATGAACTAATCTTTTTTACTAATTCCTGTTGACCGCCAACATTAATTACGTCGTATGTTTTTAAGAGTGCTATTTCTTGTTCATTTCTATCACTATAGCGTTTTAATTTTGCACCATTTATTAATTCAACTGTTTCATCATAACGCTCTGATGTGAATAATGGATTATTTGATGAATCATTTTTGGATTTCAAAATTTCATCATTAAATTCATTTTTCCGTTTTGCATTATCAATAACCGTTGTTGTTGCTGTTGAAGAAGATGTGATCAGAGCCGGTGTAGTAGTTGTCATTGATGAAGATATTTCGATTTTCTTCTTAACAAGTTTACGGTTTCTCATGATCGACGAGGATGATATAGGCGAAGTCATTATAGTGTTCAAGTCTGTAGCGTTGATTGTGACTGAGAAAGATTTATATGTTTAAGATTTATGAATAAGTATGAGTAAACTTTTTATGTATTTCTCTATTTATACTACTATTGAAAATGATCCGCTTATTATAAACCCATGATCAGACAGTTTCACTTTCAGAAAATTGTCTCAGTTTTATAATTAGTTGTTAGACTTGATCTGCACATGATAGATACGCAGGTTAGACACATTACTAAGAAAAGAACAGAAAAGAATATACCTATTCACTTTTTCTTCATAATTTGTACATTTCTGATTTTTGATGGGTAAATATATCTGCTTTTAGCTGAAATATAACTTTTGATAATATCATTCAAATAATCAATTCTTTACCGTTGATCATAATCAGGATAGAGCACTTCGATAGAGCAAGTCATCGAAGTTATAACTTCCATGAAGTATGTTTATGGAAGTTATAGCTTCGATAAACATGCTAACTTGGATACGACGTGTGTATAGAACATAGTTCTTATGACTAAGCTTAGAATTTTTTGCTTCCTTCAACTTCACACATCAGTTGAGCCCAAATAAAGTGCACGGCTATAAGAAACGTGGTCAGACACGTTCCTAAAACGTCAGAGTCCTTCATATGTTCGAAAATATTAAAGATTTTTTTTAAACAGCGCCTAGAGGTGATCTATAGGACAGAACCAGAGACCTTGTAACCTTGTAAGATCTGATGAATTCTTATCTGATCTTATGATATCTTTCAAGATCTTAACAAGAAAAATTTTGTAAAATCTTATAAAAATATTGAGCCAAGATTTCTGCGAAATCTTGTAAGATCTGGTGAAATCTTATGATATCTTGTATGATCCTACAAGATCATATTGCAGGATTCTGTGCCCCGGGCTGGTTGAAATAGTGTACTAGCTGAAGCGCTCGCTGCATTGGCCAGTTAATGGATCAATGAATTGCCCGATTAATCGATAGCAATTAGTTGTACACAGCTGGCACTAGATTCAATCTAGCTAAAGCTAGATGAAATTTTTATGTATTTCAGTGCAGCTAGCTGAAGTTAGATAAATATACCTTTTAATCTAGATGCAGGGCCCGCTTCATGATGTTTTTTCATGCTTGGCTTGTACATTCAAAGAACGTCATGTTTACTGCTTTTCGTTCAAAGATGCTCTAGCATTCATGTTCAAAAGAAAACACTAAAAAGGAGCGCTGAACGTTTGCAGCCTTAATTATATATAGTTAAAGGCATGTTTTCTCATTCGTTCAAAAGACTGACAAAGTATCTTCTGCATCTATTGTCAAACGGCCTGATTCTATTATGTCATTTGAAACCGAGTACCTTAAAATTTCATAATGACACCAAAATAATTTTTTTGGTATTTTCTTTCAGAAAAACATAGTTCGTTCTGCAGGGACCTGAGTAGGTGCCGGACATTGGGGGGGTGTAACGATATTAGAGTTGTGGAAGTTATGGGCAAAAGTACGTGATTACTTCATCCTTTCGAACTCAGTTTTCTACTAGTTGTAGCTCTGGGTGTATGGAACATTTTTTGTTCCAAGAGTATATGATGACTTTGATTTTCCAGTAGCGCCCACATGTTTATTTTTGATTTCATCCAAAAATGCCCTGTATTTGAATGGACGTGACAGAATTAAGAATAAAAAACATACTATATGCTAGAATTAGGAAACGATAAGAAAAGAAAGAAATCGAGAGTATAGTTTATTCTTACTCTAATTAATTAAGAGCGATGAAAGAAATCATAGGTATCTTTACATAGTCCGATAGAGCAGAAGCTCAGCTACCCCACTATATAAAGCTTTTGTCTAATCTCAAAGAAATGACTTCTAAAACCGAAAATTACTGAACTTAAAATTTGTCTTGCTACAACTAGGACATACTGCTCTACTATTTTCACCTTCAGGCTTAAGTTTCTTCGTCTCTTTTTTCTATGATTGTTTTATGACGCTGATATCTAAACTTTTCATGATTTTTATTTTTATTATGTAGTTTTTCATTGTAGTGGGTCTCTGCTGGTCTTACTCATTTAGTGATTAAATAGTATTCGAATTATTATACAAGACCGAATCCTCTTGGTAAACTCTACGGGTAAAACGTTTTCAGCCTTTATCTGGTGATCATTTGTTTTATTTCTTGGCTCGAAATTTTATTCTGTTTTTCTGTCCTTCGAATACTGCTGTTTCACCCTCATTTCATTTTGTGGCCGTCATTCTACTAAAACCTTTAACAGCCGCACCCATCAGAACTAAGAGGTACACCGAAGTAGCAAAGGTGGCATCTACTACGTCAGAGTCGTTATTATCTCAATACAAGAGGCAATTTGCTTGGCGAGACTGGAATTATGCACTATCTCAGTGTCCAATCAAGCCGGGTCACCGCGTATTAGATATGGGCTGTGGACCAGGGGATGTTTCACGTGAATTGTTCAATCGAGGCTGTGTTGTAACTGGAATAGATAACAACGAAGAATTACTGTCTGCGGCAAAGCAACAATTTAAAAACATTTGTGATGATCATCATTATCCAAATTTTATTGAACAAGATTTACGAAATCTACAACTTGAATTGCATGGATACGATGGCTTATGGACAAGTTTTGTTGCTGCCTATTTTACTGATTTCAAAGACATATTCGCCAACTGGTTAAAATTTTTAAAATCCGACGCTTGGGTTTGCATCATTGAAATTGATCGGTTATTAGACCACAGACCTATACCAGAACGATATTCAAAAAAAATTGACCAGTTTTATAATGATGCATTTCAACACAAACGATATGACTTTAGATCGGGAAGTAAATCTAAATCAATATTAGAAGAATTCGGATTTGAAGTAAATCAGTTTGACTTAGCGGACAGAGAACTATCATTTAATGGTCCCGCAACGAGTGACGTTTTGATCGCCTGGAAAAATCGATTTAATCGAATGGAAAATCTGAAACAATTTTTTCCCGAGGATGAATTTATGTCTTTTCAAAATGAATTTATTCGATGTTTATCATCCGATGCTCATCAATCAATCTGCAAAGTTATTTGCTGCGTTGGAAGAAAACGTTAATAACAGTCTGTTCTTTGGCATTCGATATGTATGACGTTCAGGAAAACAAACACTATATTTATATTTCATAAAGATCTTTTATCTTCTAAAGTATTTCTGCTATTTTTATTGATTATTTATACGTCGACTGATTGAATAGTCGAACATTGAACTAATGGTGTGACTATTTCGACTTCAAAATTGTATTGACATCTTGACGTTGCCATCCAACCACAAAAAGGATTGATCCAGAACATTGCTGTATCTCTTTTGCAAATGTTATGGAAGTTTTTCTGCTTCATCGGTTAGCCCAGAATATATAGCTCTCCTCGTATTTTGCTGATAATTTCTTTTCTTCTCAATCCTTAGACTTGATTGTTTTTCCAAAAGATGCGCCGTCAAATTTTCAACAACACTTGATCAAACTTGTCTCTATAAAACGTTAAGGAGAAAAATGAAACGAAGAATAGGTCATATGATGAAAAGGACCAACTGTCTAAGCTATTTTGTTTTACAAATTTTGGAATATTTTAAGGAGCTCTAAAGATAATAAAACAAAAGTGAAGATATTGTTGAGTACTTTGAAGTGTGCTCTTTCCCTTAATGTAGTTCACAGTTCGTTCAAATCTAAGTGAGCACTGAAAATCTAACATTTCAAAATTCACCTCAAAGTGGCCAAAATCTGCTATTGTTCGGCAGGAGAATTTTGAAGAAAGTTTCATGTAACTTTCCCAGCTGAATCTGGTACAGGTGTCATTTCTCATCAAAATAAAAAAAGATCAAGCTATAGGGTGCTATTTTGGCCTCGTTATGCAGCATTTTCCAGGAGCTCCGAATCTGCACATTAACATAGCTAGATTTCGCAAAGCATCAAAGAGGAAAAAGCCGTTGTAAGCCTTAAAGACTGATATTACATCGTTCACTTGTAGCTTTTGAAGGGTTATAAAATGCGTATATTCTCTTCTTTTTATCATCCAACTCAATGGTGGTGAAACAAAATGTTCTTTCGGCTTAGAAAGTTGGTACTTTTCATCCTGTTGCGTATTCTTCGTGTCATTTTTCTCTGTAACGTTTTATAGAGACAAGTTTGATCAAGTGTTGTAGAGAATTTGACGGCGCATCTTTTGGAAAAATAATCAAGTCTAAGGATTGAAAAGAAAAGAACTTATGAGCAAAATATGAGGAGGGTCATTCATTCTGGGCCACCCGTACATAAACAGATGTGTTTAAAATATGATTCCAGTTTGCGGAACAGTCGCGTCACGTTCATTAGAATTTCTTTGTCAAGAACAAATACTTGTTTTTTATGAAATGCTTTACAGTAGCTAGAAATTTATCAATGAAATTGAGCCAACAAATAAGGAGATCAAAAACAAAAGACTGGGTATGAGGAAGGTTTGTCTTCCGTCGGACGATATTGAATCCTCTTCCACGAGTATCCCGATTGAGAAAGGAGTCCTAGGGATTTCTGTGTTTATACCGTTAACCAACCGCACACAAGGTAAAACCCTGAGATCACCCTATGTCCATATTTATCTCGTTGCACTCACTTTTATAGAATAATAATTATAAAATCACACAAAATTGTGCTTGTTCGGATTATTTTAATTGATTATTCCACGGATGACATGCTTTTGATTAATCATCAATATGGTACTTATAATTCGTAATGACTAAGATACTTTCTTGCTTTTCAAATCGAATAAGTGTACAAACAGTATAATCAATTAAAGGACGACTATTAATTGGTCATAGCTAAAAAGGTACTGCTGTATGAGAAAAAATATCGTTTCAATGTCCGCTGAATGTATCTTATATTAGAACACATATCAACTATTCTTCTTCATAACTATACCCATGTTGATCAAACCGGTAAGAAACCGCCAATTAACCGCAATTAACCATCCAATTAATTGTGAGGTTAACCGATAAACCGGCATTAACCGTCCGGTTAACCGCTTAACCGGTCGTTTTTTCCGGTTAATTGTTGGTTTCATTGTGTTGTCTGATCCTAACGCCAGCGGTTCGAATCTTAGTTCGAGCGGTATTTTTAATTTATATTTCTGTCATGTATTAACGATTCGCAATAATACTTCACTCTGCATCTAATTTTTTTAAATCAAAAATTATTTAGCTGTACTATACATAAAATGAAACGCCAAAAAAGCCTATAATGCAAACAAGTAAGTTGAAAGAATTTTGGCTTCTTGAAACAAAAACATTAAAAAACAACTATCTATTTTTTCTGAGTTTTGAGGTTGTATTGCGTTACTGTAGTGGTGTTGAGGTGCTTGGTGGTGTTGAGGTACGTGGTGTATGTTGTTGTTGTTGTACCGGTGTTGATGGACTGGTTTATGTTGTTTTTCTAAATTTTGTTTTTAAATTTCTACGTTTCTGTAGAAATGTTTCGCGGAGAGAGGGCCATTCGAAGTTCATGTTATGATCGTCTAATTCATACTTCGATCGAACGGCTTCTACAGAAAAGACATATAAAAATCAATTTGAAAAGCAAGAGGCTTCTGCGGCTAACAAACCTTTAGCTAAATTAAAACGATCATCTTTCTGTAAATCATAAACATTGATATTTGGCAATTCGTCGGGTTTGAACAGTTGATCAACGACAGCTGTTAAGTATAAGTTCATTTTTGACTTTTCTCCGGGGATTTGTAGCAAATCAATTTCTTGATCATTTTCATCTTTGTAAATCCGAAAAAGCGAACGAACGAAATCAGGGCACCCAAAAAAGAGTAATATTATAATTAAGGGATACAAATCACTCGAAAGTAAATGTGCGGCAGTATATTAAGTAGTAAGTTGTTCGAAAGAAGGAAGATTGATCCCAAGAAGAGTCAATAAAAGACTTGCAACGTAAAGAATGACTATATATGCCTGTTTGTTTTTCTTCGAGAAATTCTTTTCTCTAGCCTATGTCACGGTCCTTCATAACTTCAGTTTTATTAGTAAAACTGACTGTAAAAGGGAAGAAGAACGATAGAATACGCTGTATGCCCCTTGACCACAATACATACTAATCTTTTTATAAACTGACTTGGCTGAACTAATTTAGCCGAGTCAGAAAAATAGTGCGAAGGAAAAAGTAAAATATCTGCATATATACAAACAAGCAGGAATGGTATATAATTGTATGACGGATCATACTGATGACTGTGACAAGTTACGATGAAATCGGTCAGAAAATAAAACTATATGTAAATTGACATAAGGTGGATATCTGAAAAATAACTGAGGCAAGCCTGTGATTTATCTTCTTCTCGGTTATTTGAACCTAAATCGTATTTTTGCGATATTTTGGTTTCGTGTGGCATCTATAAATTTAAAAGTTACATGCAGGAATAGCCAAAGTTACCGTTGGAGCCGAACATATTTTCGTCGATCTGAAATCGATAGGATGGATACATGCTATACTTTAAGAACTTTTGTCATTATTGTTTGCGCAAAGTTAACTGCAACATGCAGCGTAAGTGAATTTTTTTTGTTTGAGTGCTAAAGCTGGAGTATTCATTTCATTTCATTTATTTGGATAGATCGTACTATCGAGGTACATATTCAAAAGTTGAGGGTTTATAAACTTGAACAATTCCCACACAAACTAGCATACAAATATACCAGCAAGTCGATGAAAAGAGAGGAAGTTGTTTTGTTTTTTTACCAGTGGACACACGAATAGAAGAAAAAAAACAAATATAAAAAGCAAAAAACAAAAAGAGAGCACATTGTTGGAGACTTAAAATAGATTTAGACGCAACTTTAAATTGCTCTTAAACATTTTTATAGTAGCGGGACAGATATGAGCGATTGAGGAAGCTTGTTCCAGTCTTTAGCAGTAGTATAGCAAAATGAGGAGCTAACCGTTTTTGTACTACTAAAAGGATCAAGAACAGGACAAGAATGATTAAATCGAGTAGACAATATAGTGATTCGAGGAACAATGGGTTCAGCTAGATCTAATATCGAAAGATGATTGTAGATTCGATAGAAATTCACTAGGCGAAAATACGGCGAAAGAAACGGCGACTTTAATTGTGAAGCTTAAGGTTTTCAACAAGCTTACCACTATTTACATTTAGTAAATACCAATTGCATGTCACCGGAACAAAAAAACACAGTGGGTTTTGAGTTGTTGAAAAGTGCATTTTAATATCTAACAACAACTCAAAACCAACTGTGTTTTTCGAATATATTCAACAAATCCTACTTGATATTTGTATTGCTCGCATCATAGGGAATTTTAAGCGAGATGAATGGTATATAATGTGCCGCGGCATATTTTTCTGTTTAGAAAAAGGAACACGATGTATTAGAACACTCTCTATAGACATTTGCTCACATTTGCCGAGAAGTAAAAAGATATAGGTATCCCTTATTTGATACGGCTATATTAAGTAAGTAATAACGCTAAAAAAATACAAAAGTAAATGTTGTATATTTTCCTGTGTGGTATTTTTTAACATGAAGTTTCATTTTAGATATGTGTGAAAATACCTATAGTAGAAAGGTGGTCATTCAGCGCCATTACCAAAGAAGCTAGTTTTTGGAAGAATTATTTATAAACAGCAACGACGAAGGTGACAATACCACGAATGTTGATGATGATGAAGATAACGATTCGATAGATGATAATGAAACAATAGATGATGAACCAGCTCGCCGCATAGAACAACAAAATTATATTATTGTGGATCATAATGTTCGAAATGATGATCCAACAACATGTTTCGATATTTCTCTAGCATTACCCCTAGACGTCGATTCTTATATAAGCATCAGTTAAAATTTTATAAGGAACTTATAAGTACCCAATCAGATTCACGTAAGAATCTTATCTGATTCTCATCAAATTCTTATTTAAGATTACGCAGGAAAGTGAATGAAGTTTGATAAAAGTCTTATAAGAATCTGATAAGAAAGTCATAAGAATTTCAGAAGAAAGTGATAAGAGGTCTTATGAAAATTCTTGTTTTGTAAAACGATCTGAAAAATGCTCAAGAAGTTAAACTGCGTTAGTCTGACTTGTGCAAAAAAAATTTGAAAAAAATCATGCGAACCGTCTAGGATTCGAACCTAGGGTCTACGACATACCATGCCGTGCTCTTATGCCGTGCCCTTATCCACTGAGCAATTACGGACTGTGATAATAAAGATCATCTGACTATTACATTCTGATTCCAGTTTCAGATTTTTGAATTCCTTTTCTGAGTATATCGACAACTAACGACAGAGCACTCTCAAGAGCAGAACAACTTCAAAGTCACTATGAAACATAAATGTCTTATAGTCAAACATTGAGTTTCTTACTGTTTCGCTGAGTAAAACAGAATTGTTAAATTACTCCTTGTCCAGACTAATTTAAAATTAAGTCTTGCAAGGACAAAGTATGTCAGAAACTTCTTATCAAAATTCGATAAGATTAAGCATTTTGTAACACGTCTATCACAAACAGATACGAACTTTTCATCACTTTCTTATGAAATTCTTATGACTTTTTTATCAGATTCTTATAAGACTCTTCTCAAACTTCATTCACTTTCCTGCGTAATCTTATATAAGAATTTGATAACAATCAGCTAAGATTCTTATCAGAATTGTAGAAAAATTTTTGCCTAGGGATATAAAGATAGTGAAGAAATTGTTCTTTCAACAAATAAAGTTTAAACGCAGAGCATGATTGTCAATGTTGAATGTTTGTCGTACATAATAATATAACTATATGAATGATATGATAAAACCTTTTTCTGAAGGTGATCGGGTGTGCAAAAAGTACAAACAAGAAGCTGACATGATCAAACTGAAATACATAAGCCAAAACTAAAATAGTGATCATTTTTCGAATTTTAAGCGTCTTATATAACGTGTTTTCTTTCCACTTAGAACACAATTAATAGTCATTTTTCTGGAAATCATATTATTGAATTAAATACTTATTTTAATAGAAAAATTTTCTGTTTTAAGTGATATTGATTTATTATTTAATTATTTTCATAAAATAAAAATTTTGTCAGTTTTATTTAAAACTAAAATGACACAACCCTTATTATCATCAATCATCCATGTTATCTTCTGACAATTATTAAGAAAAAAAGAAAATAATTCTTTAAGTTATTTAAAGATACATTTCTGTTTAAATTATATTACAGATGATGATAGAAATTATTTTAAAAAATCTGGTAATAACGCATTTTAATATTAATATTTAATAATTTAATAACGCATTGAAAGAAATTATTTATAACTTTGGAAGTAATTTATTACCTATTGTACATTTTCACGTCTTATTTTATAGTAACAGCAGACAGTTTCAACAAAAATATTTGTAGATTTTTCTTTGAAACTCTACTCAAAGAAAACTTTTATAAATATGAAAAAGAAAGAGTTGGTATTATTATGTGCTTACCTTTATGTTGATTTTGCGTCATAAATTCCAAGAGTACTGTAAAATTTGAAAAGATAAACTAAAGACAAAAAAGAGATTAGATTGCGTGACCAGTAGACGTAAAGATGTTAAAGTTAGGTTTCTCTCATCTGTAGAAAAGACGAGAAAATTACGAAGTATTTTGTTTCTGTGGTAAAAGTTTTGAAAATTTCTTTCCGTAGAAAAGTTTAGAAGTAACTGTGTCACAGTGCTAGTCTCACAGAGGAAGTAGAAAGTAGAGGACTTAGTTATCTTGAAAATGAATTGATGTGGTGCAATAACAACAGTGTGTAGAACAGAACAGAAAACAATTACCCCAAGTAAAAAATCTTGACTACAGATCTTGATAAAAACCTGAAAGATTTCGGAAGTTTCTGTTCAGTTCTTTCAAGATCTTATGCAGATTTATCGATATCTGTCAAGATTCTGAGATCATCTTGC
>CAJNOQ010004132.1:0-18284 GCA_905250885.1 Didymodactylos carnosus | reverse complement strand
ATAGCAAAAAAGTAGAACTGTACCGAATGGCTCGGATAAGAGCTCCAAACGGTATATTACGCTTTATATGAAATGCATGAATACTGGAAAAAGGCAGGTAGTAAGGCTCGTGTGACGGTTTATGGAAAACGCTGGTCACTAATAACCCGTTGTTATTCTTGATATTTACGTCTAAGAATTCTACTTCTTTACCAATGGTAACAGTTAATTTGATGTTTTCCTTGTCCATTCGATTCCAATGTAATAGCCAAGCCTGAATTTGAGTTTCAGTGGCACGACGTGCTATGATTATGTCATCAATATATCGGTAACATAGGCCTTTTTTGATGCCGACTATAGTTTTCTGCATCGGCCTTTCAAAGAAATACATGTATACATTGGCAAAGGTGAGTGTGAATGAGGAACCCATTGCTCCACCCCGACTCTGTCGATAATAAACTCCATCGTAGAGAAAATAATTGTTCTCAAGTACAAACTGTGCCATTTCCAAGATCGTTTCGATCGGATTGCCTACAATCTGTTTTACTTTGAGCATCTCTAACAACTTTCTAATTGCTTCTAACCCACCCTTTTATGGGACCATTGTATATAACTCTGACACATCGGCCGTAACGAATATCGTATCATTTGTTAGTTTAAATTGCGCCCATTTCTGTAGCCGTTCGACCAAATACATACCTCCCGTAATCGACGACCCTTTAGCCATTGCATCAAACAAAGGTCGAAGATGTCGGTCTAAGAATTTTGAGATTTTCATAGGTGGAGATTTAATTCCGGCAACTATGGGTCTCGACGGATTGACTATGAAAAGACCATGCTCTTCCACTTCACTTATACTGAAGGTATGGATAAGTTTGAGTCTCACTTTCATCGGTTATGGCGGATGTGCTTTACAGATACACCGCTTGGAGACATCACTCCTATAGTAGGCTACCGAAATAGAACAGTGAGAAACTGCTCAGATGCACAAGACTGTAAATTGGAATTTGATGAAATTCGTTATCGACTATATTTCGTTATTGAATAAATATCCGCCGAAATTCATTGATGCTCAGTTAAACAGACTTATAAAAGATCTGCATTATAATTCAATTGCGGAATTGCTACAGAATTATAATACAGTCAGATAAACACTTAGAGATACACAATGGAAACGTAAAGATTTGGCAATCAGACAACGTCGAGTAATTGACTGGAAAAATGACGTTCTCTTCCATTTTTCGTACGCACCACAACAAAATTTGTCACAAATGTGAGGATATGGATCCTCTAGTGGCTAACTCTAATTGTAGAAGTGAGCCATAGTGAGAATCAACTCTCACTCCGATATCTTTGTTTGAAGCAAATGAACGGCTATATATAGTATAAAACTTAATCAAGAGTTTTGCAAGAGTTGCGCATGAGTTACATAAGAACAGAAAGAGTTGGAAAAATACCTTGCGGAAGGAAACAAAAACGAAAGAATGAAACAAGAGTTGCGCAAGAGTGGTACAAAAGCAGAATGGAGAGAGAATGAACCTTATGAGCTGCCGGGGAAGGCAGATCATAACAACAAATCATCAAAAAGTACTGGGAACAAATATTCCAAAATACACCAGTGGCTGAATTTTCACCCATAGTTGGACGAGAAAACACGTCATTTGAAAGATCATTAGCACGAACAAAATCGAAGGGTTCACAGCAATTGGCGTGACATCTTACTATTGTTTTGTTTTGCACTTTTGGCATTAGTTCTAACCTATTTATTGGTGAAATTAATTGCCGGAAGAGAAATTAAAAAATTAAAAATGTTACAAAGATGGCTCAAAGGTTCATCAAATGTATCAGGCGACAAAATGGAGGCACCATCAGTTGTTTTCACAGTCCCGATGCCCTCAACAGGACCATACGGACAACCATATTTACAATCACTATAAAAAGCAACAAATCTGTTCCAACAGCCACGAGTAAATGAACGACATGCAAATGGAGGACGATCAAATGAACGTGGTTACCGTTCAAATAATGAAGACGAAGATCGTTAGAAACGTGCCGCAACCCATGTCTCGATCCATTTTGGAATTTATAGAATTCACGAACGTTGGAACTAAAAAACTTCTGAATTTTGGAATTTAGAGAATTTACGAACTCTGGAATTTATAAACTTCCGTATTTATAGAATTTATGAACGTCTGAATTTTGCAATTTATAGAATTCACGAACTTTGGAATTTAGGAACTTCTGAAATATTCTTTTTCCTTACTTAGATAATTGAGTTTCATTGAAAATTAGCTGTTTTGACGCCAAATCTGATAAGTGGTTTGCCAATGAGTCAAGCATGTTTTACTCAAAAAGACTGTAATTATCGATTTATAGGTTATAGACGATGTTAAATCTGACTCAATCGCACAAAATTGAAGATGTTGCTATTTAGAACGCGATTTGATCTTGGCAGGGACGAGAAAAATGAAGAACAAGTCGATGAAATACTCAACTGGTTTCGACGTGAATTTTGGCTTGAGGAACATCGTTGGTCTGTTTCATGCGATTGGAGTCGAGACTAGTAAAATATTTGTCTCTACACTCTGCCATGTACATTTGATTAATAGTCATAATTTTAGCATTCATTCAGTAAAAAGCCAGAATTCTGCGTGTCATTCTCACAGAAGGCTATTTTTCTCGCTCTAGCATAATCAAGTCTGATGCATTTGATCAACCGTTCTTAAAATACTGAAAAGAAACTACTTCCTATTCTTTTTCCATGAACGACCCTTTTTTCTGTCTGACAAAATTTTATATATTTAAACTAAGTTTTAAAACATGCTTACATCAATTATGAATCTTATCTCATCATCATTCAACTGTTCAACATGTGTACATTAAGTACATTAAGTTCATTAAGAGTAATTTTTGAATGTTGCAAGTGAGAAAAATCTGGCCTTCACTTTGTTTCTATTACAAATTAAACAAACTAACCACCAATAAAGAATTATTTTATTCATATAAAGGAATTCATCTACGGTAACCTGCTTTGCATAGCTTTTGTATCATTTGGTTAACTGAGAGCTGGATTAAAATCATATTCGTGATCTATTTTATAATCCAAACTTATTTTACAACATGCTCAACTTATATGATTCTTCACCTTGAAAATATTCGAATATATATTGCTCGATTTATGATGCCAGTTATTCTATCGATCGGCAATTTGAGTTGTGTTCTATCCATTTTTGTTTTTCTTCGAGAAAAGATGCGCCAAAATACAACTGGCCTCTATTTCTTGTCATATATATTCTGCATTTTTCTGTGGGTTAATATCATACTCATTCCTGTTTGGTTATCTTATGCTTTCAATATTAATCCCTTTGGTTTCGTAACGGGTCTTTGTCAACTACAACAGTACCTTATCTTTGTCCTGAATGCTATCAGTCTGACATTTCTTATTCTCGCTTTCATTGACCGTGCATTGGTCGCTTCGATGCACAATACCGTTCGTCGATTAAGCACTCATCGTAATGCCATTATACTCATTTTCAGCAATTTTATGTTCTGGTCCATCTTTCACATACATGCGTTCTTTTTCTCGAGTATTCCTGACAATATATGTGGAGTTCAATCGGATACATATACAGTTATTATGAGCTGTTACACTATCATATTCTACGCATTTCTTCCGCAAGTGTTGATGTTTGCTTTCAGCTTGTGGACAATAATCAATATTCGTCGTTCAAGAAATAGAGGTATGACTCCAATGCATCCGCTTGATCATCAGTTGATCGTCAAGACGTTAGTTCAAACTGTTAGCCACACTATTTTTCGTCTACCACACGCGGTCTATCTCATTTATATAGAATTTGTTCCATCCAAGGACCCTCTTCATCAAACACTCGAAAACTTTATAAATCAATGTCTTCGCATGTGTGGATGAATACCCCATTGTACATTCTTTTTCATGAACTTGACATCGCGCGGCTTTCGAGCAGACTTCAAGAAATCTATATGCAATTTAATTGGGCAGTGCACGAACCGGAATGGTTGAAGTTAACTTATAAACTTCTGATTTTTGGAATTTATAGAATATACGAACTTTGAGTGTAATTCTAACGCTCTTGAAAGTAAGCGGTACTGTATGCAAGCGACAGACATACATAGCTTTCTTGTTAGAATTTCTGAGCTGTGGAGTTAGTGAATGTTGGAATTTCTGAATTTTGGGATTTCTGTAGTTTTGCATATAAGAATTTCTGAGTTTTGGAATTCATGGAATTTACGAACTTTGGAATTTAGGAACTTCTGAATTTTGTTGTAGCATATAATTTGGAATTTATAAAGCATGTAAGCGTTTCTGAATTTTAGAATGTAAGAATTTTTGAATTTTGGAGTGTAGTAACTTCTGAATTTTGGAATTTATAGAATTTAAGAACTTTGCACTGTGAAAAGTAAAGTGTGCCCGGTGGTGTGCATTCTCCCAAGTGTGCATTTTGAGTCCAAAGTGGTGTGCAAATTGTCACTTTGTAATGTGAATTTTTATCTTGCATTTCTCTACGGAAAAGAAACGGAAGAATTATTCTTTTCTGCGGTCTCTTTTCTCGTTCTGTCTATGCAAGCTATATGTGCAATTCCAGTCTGTTACAGGCACACTGAACAAGCCGTTTTCAGTCTGCAAAAAAATCCCAAGTTGAACAATGTGTACACTTGCACAGGAACATCATAATTTCATGTTCATTTCAGAGCGATGTTGTCAACAAAACGATATAACGTGAACGTTTCTGATAGTGAAAAAGATTTGTTGATAATGTTTAATAATTTGTCATTGAATGATCTATCAGCTATTGATGCACTGGACAAAAAATTATCATCGGAAAATACAAGTCGGTACAGACATATTGAAGAAGTGTTCAAATTACATAAAAATGATTCTAATTCCAAATGTCGTAAAGTTAAACTAAGGTGTATTTTGGAAAGACTGGGCAAAAACCCAGCTTTAAGTTTTTATAATTGGCACACATTACAGAAATAGTTGTTTGATTACTCTTAAGTTCCATAAATTCCAAAGTTCGTAAATTCTGTACATTCCAAAATTCAGAAGTTTGTAAGTTCCAAAGTTCGAATATTCTATAAACTCCAAAATTCAGAAGTACATAAATGCCAAAATTCAGACGTTCCTAAGTTCCAAAGTTGGTAAATTCCATACATTCCAAAATTCAGAAGTTTATAAATTCTATAAACTTCAAACTTCAGAACTTCATAAATTCCAAAATTCGTGAATTGTATAAATTCAAAAATTCAGAAGTTTATAAGTTCCAAAGTTGGTAAATTCCATAAATAATAAGTTCCATAGAATTTGTCCCATCCAAGGACCCTCTTCAGCAAACACTCGAAAACTTTATAAATCAATGTCTTCGCATGTGTGGATGGATACCCCATTGTACATTCTTTTTCATGAACTTGACATCGCGCGGCTTTCGAGCAGACTTCAAGAAATCTATATGCAATTTAATCGGTTAGTGCACAAACCGGAATGGTTGAAGTTACCACAGAACGCAATAATATTCAGCAGTACAAAAAATATAGTTTTATATTGTGCGACTGTATGGTTTATATAGAATG
This sequence comes from Didymodactylos carnosus, assembly GCA_905250885.1. Classification (NCBI taxonomy): domain Eukaryota; kingdom Metazoa; phylum Rotifera; class Eurotatoria; order Philodinida; family Philodinidae; genus Didymodactylos; species Didymodactylos carnosus. Next base: position 12,698 of record CAJNOQ010004132.1, on the reverse strand, counting down.
CAAAGAGTTAATGCCTAGATTAGTTTGGAAGAGAAGTTATATGAATCTCACAATCAAAGAATCATGAGTAACTTGGTCCCAGAACTGTCAATTATGAGCGATGGAACGAAGAAAAGTTTCTTTATTCTGTTCTTTGCGCTATAGAGAAATAATCTTAAAAAGTATGGCCACCAATTGTTAAACTAAATATCACCAAACTAATTAATAAATCTCTTGAAACTTCAGTGTTTTTACCATCTTTCTCAATAATTGATTGATGGAATTTTCACAGTTTTCAAAAACCCCACCATCAGCAAATTTTCTGTACATTGGAAAAATGGTTTTATAAACCGACTTTTTAAGAGTAGAGACATTTTAGATCTACAAAAGTATCGGCCTATAACCTTGTTATCTGCGACAATGCAAGTGAAGATAATCGATCTAGTTTCGGAACCATAGACCAGAATTGTTTGCTGACTGGAAGTCAGTCAAAAGGAATAGGAACTAGTTTCTTTTCAGTGTTTTAAGAACGGTTGATCAAATGCATCAGATTTGATTATGCTGGATGCGAGAAAAATAGCCTTCTGTGAGAATGACATGCAGAACCGAAAAACACATGCACAATCGAGAATCATATGCAGAATTCTTACAAAATCAAGAACTTCAGGTAGTTTTTCAGCTGAGTGACCGAAATCTCCGAAATTTATATTTGTAGATATACTACAATTTTATTTGATGAGTTATTATTTTCTGCTCTCATCGCTAGCAGCATGGCTGAGTCAATACTCGTACGTTGTTTATTTATTATTATCTACTGATGTAAAGAATTCAGATAGTGAAAAATTTCCGTTGTTTTTCTTCATTTCTAAGAAACCTTTTAACAATTCTCGTAATTTCTCTGGTTGTTCAAGTAGGGATAAATTCCTCCAACTTTTAATTGGATCATTGGTTCCAGAGCTATTGTTTTTATCATTCGTATTTTCATCTGCATGGTTACTAGCTGTCGAAGAGTTCCTTCTCTCTTTATTATCTACACTGTAAGGTTGGAAATTATTTATGAAAAATACTCGGCGAATTTCAAAGAGTACCTATCAGAATTCCTCGAGGATTTTCCAGTTTATAGACAATCGAATTTCCAACAATCTGGAAAATCCTCGTTGAATTTCCAGTTTGTTAGAAAATCGCCATTGAATTTCCATAAATAATTTTTCAAGAAAGTAGAAATTCCTTTTTGATTTTTGATAAACTAGAAATTCGTTGGGGGGTCTACACCGGTGGACGGCGCGACTAGGTTGTATTGGGTTGCCCCGCTCATGCTTTTGCGAAATTTCTGGTGAATGTCTCCGATTTTGGGACCTATGATGAGTAACAACTTCAAGATGTTCGGGGTTTATCTAGTTCGGTTTGTTATCTCTCTGTTCACAATTAAGTCTAACGACGGAACATTCCCTCGTAAGCAAAACCAAAGGCAGACTACTGAAATCCGATTTCAAACCATAACTATACAAATATACACCCGCAATTTTCACCAATTTCGCTTCCTCCTGGTCCACTGCGAATTCTACAGACTGTCCCCATACCCAGTGCTGATGTATATAGGAAGTACTTCAAAATCTTGAAACATTTCTTTTTGGCTGCTGCTTTATTTCCGAGAAAACTGGTCTCAAAGTTGAGATTTTTGGAAACTGGATTTTCTAGAAAGCCTAACAATCGTGAAGTTCATTCCGGAAGCTTTTCAAATACTCCATTGAATTGCCACTCTACGGATTTTCTCTACTATTCAGTCCAGAAAACGGCTGAAGCCCTGTGGTTTCCACCATTAGACAGACAAGCGATTGGGGATTCTAAATCCTACATTGGTGTTAAGGTTTCATTTTGTCTTCATAGAGATATTTGAATGGGAAGGAAAGGCGCCAAAAATCGTGTTTTTATATAAGTTTTCTTAAAAAATCAGAAGGCTGGGGGAAAATCTTTTTGGTGCAAAATATGTTCATATTGGTGAGTAGTATTTGTAAAAGCAGTTGAACTTTCATCTTTTGAAATGGCAAAGTTATAACAAAAACAGTTTTTCTGGAAAGTCTTTCGGGAGCCACCATGCGGTCATTTTGAAAAGCTTTTAAGATGATTTTTGTGATCACCGTGATGAGTTCTACTAGTCCTGAAAGCGCCATACGATTGGCAGAAAGTCGATGTAAATATGGTAAAGAATAACCCTTAAATCTTTGCCGCATGAAAAGAGAGAAAAACTGAAAGAGTGTTTTTCGGTTAGAATAAGTCCTCCGATTAATGAATGGATCTGTCGCGATGTGGTAGACATTTAAGAATGAAGAAAGTTCCACCTAGAGCTGTAGTTAATGGTTTAGCAAATCGTGAAAGTGTTTAGAAAATCGTGATTCTGTTAGTGAGAAAAAAACTGAAAGTAAGATTGATATAGATGGTGGGCTGCAGTGGAAGTATGTAGCTCGATAACATTGATGATATTGTTGAAGGAAGAAGTGCCATTGTTGATAATCAAAAAACAAATAGTGAGTATGACAAGGATAGCGATAACGATAGCGAAATAGCAGTAGAGGATATAGAAGATCCAAGAACTAAATTTAATTTTGGAACGCATTCTTGTCTTCAGTCAAAAGATTTAGAGAATTACGTTCTACAATATGTTAATGATTTAAAGGCTTATTCAGATGTGTCTGTTGCCCTTAGAAAACAGTTTCCCGGAAAACAACGTGTAACTGCGGGTCTAATAACCAGTGAGGACAGTTTTAATACGAAATGATATGGCCTTTAGACATCTTCAGAATGTTCGAGGAAGTTCTCAGCACAATTTAAAAGATTTATTTGGATATATTCTTCAATTGAACATGCCACTTTTTTCATTACATCTTCATGTGCAGATATGTTCTGGAAAGATTATCTAGATGCACTTGCTAGACATAGTCCTCTAGATGTAAAAGATGAATATACCAGTGCTGAAAAACACAATTCGAAATAATCCTGTTTTAGCTACCGGACTTTCTGATCACCGATTACGAGCTTTTCTACGCTTATTCATATTTAATGGTGCAACTTTAGGTTCAGGATTTTTTTATACGTTTAGAAGCTCAACTGAGAGACTCTTTGCACTCGCATATGCCTCTTTGGATTAAAAATGATTCTAGATACTACGGCAATCAAACTGATGCAAAAGTTTTTCTTTCATTCGAGTTCTTCTTGTTAGTCTTCTTGTTTACACAAGAGGGAGGAACAACAACATCACCATTCTTATTATAAAAAACGAAGGCTAAAACTATTATTCATATTATTGGATATATTTTGATATTGTAAAATGAGTTCCTATTTGTATTGTGGTATAATAATCATATTGTGTTGTGCTGGGTACATCATCTGGGATTTATCTTGTGCAAGCTCATAGAGAAGAGCCTACTTGAGCAGCCACAAATTGGAGGTTCTACCCAGATCGTAGTGTAGTTTGTTCTATTAAGCAGAACCACGACTAGCATAACAGTGCCCTTCATTATTTATATGGTTTTTACCGACACATTTTGCGTTTCGGCGATTGAATTCTGCTGTAAATTTATAGATTATTAACTTCGTGTTAAATTCGTACTCGTAACAAGATGGAAAAACGCTTAAGTGTATCTAGTATTGGCTGTTTTGAACTCGTACGAGTTGAAAAACATGTTATGAGCTCAAAACTGTGTTATGTTCTAATGTAGTATAGAGGAGACTGTGTTCAACCCGCACGAGTTTAAAAACTTGGTGCTGTAGTGTTCATGTCCATTCACTCTCATCATGCCATCCCCTCCCCCTACGCTAGCAGTCCCGCCCTAATGAACATGTTTCCCCTATGGTATGTTAAAGCATAACACAATTTTGAAATCGTAACATGTTTTCCAACTCGTACGAGTTCAAAACAGCCTCCCCTATACTATACTAGAACATAACACAGTTTTGAAATCGTAACAAGTTCAAAACAGCTTCCCAATCTAAAAGAAGACGTTAGTATTTTTCATCTCGTAACCAGTTTAAAGACTGCCACCCGTGAAATTATTTAAGATCTCTCCTATTCCGCCAAAATGACATGGTGATCGGTTAATCTTAGAAATTAACAAGGTTTGAATAAGAGCTCGAGAAATTTTTCGTCAAAAACCTAAGAACTTAAGTTAGCGAAGGTTTGAATGACTGTCACTTTTTCCGCTTTTTCAAAACGCAATTAATTAACGGTCAAGTTGTGAGAAGTTTCGGAAGATGTTAATCATGAGTTTTTGAAAAATTGTCAACGATTATATGGGTGTGATTTTGAGTTAAAATAACTTTTGACAAACACTTTGACAATTTAATGAAATACTCTTTTATTTTTCATTTAAGTTGAAATTGTACTAAGTGGTAGAGATGGTAATTCAATCATAATTAAATGGACTGGACATCAATTAGGTTTGTCTAAAGTTGAACTCTAATTTATTCGAATATGTTACTGTGAGAATAGCCCAGGGCGAAGAATACTTAAATATGAACTTGTAAAATCATGTTACAAGATACTCATAACAGCTAAGATTTCAGAAGAATCTTGAGTTCAAGCATCTTATAAGATTTCATAAGATTTTTCTTACAACGAGATTTTGTAAGTTCTTGCAAGACCCTGCGATAAAATCTTGTAAGATTGTGCTAAGTTTGTCATAAGAACTAGCTGTTTGTAACAAAGTGTGGCTTGACGGACTGATTTATCGCAGCACGGTTTAGAGTGGTATAGAACAGTGTTTCTGTACCGGCATATATATATATATATATATGTATATCTACACTCGCATGACGGCGGGAAGTAACATGAGAGTGAGCTACGAGACAAAATTTGAATGCTGCTTCTTGCTGCTTTCCTACGGATATGCGCCCTTTGACAATACATTTCGAGCCAACGTTCCGGCAGGTCCGACTCCTCCCCCCTAAACTGGAAAAGAAAGTTGAAAACTCGATCGTTCCACAGTTTACCAAAGAAAATATACATGAAACTGGATTTCCACATAATCTGACTCGACCTAACCTAGGATGACGTCGAAATAGACAGACAGATATAGATGTGTATATATACTATCGTAATTCATATCATACATACGGTATTATCTTCCAGTCCTCAAGTCGTCAATAATAAAATATATAGGGTATTACCTTCCAGTTCTCACATCGTCGTTTATATCATACATACGGTATTACCTTCAGGTTCTCAGGTCGTCAGGCATAGGATATACTGTAAAAATGTGGGTAGATCAAAAACCGGAAAAGGGTTTTTCATTCTGAAACGACCACAAACCTTTTTTGGTTTATGAAAATAGTCTAAAAACGACCAAAAACCCTTCAAACAACCCATAACAGTAGATTAATCTATAAAATATGTATTTATTAAAGCCATCTCAAAGAGGTTGCCGACGTCTCATTTTATAGAAAAATGTTTGCTCTACATCTGTGATAACGCAAAAATAGCTTGTACGTTCAGATCTTTGAGATTTGTATCAAAATTTAGATAAGAAAATGATAAAATCTATGCCTTTCTCCAATATTTGATTTACCGTACATCACCCTAGTGTTTTAAAACTTTCCATTACATATAAATCGATGTAGAATTGCCTACTCTAAAAAATGAAGTAAGATTTAGTTTGGGACCGCCATACGCATGGCCTGTATTTAGAAAGTAATCAGAAAAATGATCTTATAGAGTAAACATTTCTCTTTTAAATGAGACACGAAGGAATTATAGGAGTTTTGATAGTTTTTCAGAAAATCTGAAAATACGAAAATTTGTGAAAATTCACGCTTTTTGGTAACAGGAGCGTCCCTCATCAGAATATTATGTTTAGCCTCTATTTTTTAAAAAAAAGCACTTTCAGAAAGAGTTATTGCAAGGTTAGTGGTTATTTTGTATGCTCTTTCTAATGAGACATAAATAAAAACAAAATAAAATTTTCCTTCGAATAGCATGGTCGGCGTTGTGCCGAAGCTTCTCTTAAGTGGCCGCTATGCCGCCCGCTCCATGGTGTGTACGTTTATGCAGCTAGCTGCAGCCGGTATCGAAACCAGCGTAGTTACCCGCAGCGCCCGCTAACTCGCTTCTATATTTTTATATTTTTTTATGGCTAGTTGGAACAGGTTATGAAGCTAGTACAGCTAGCTGCAGTGGACGCTACTAGCTTATTTTTTTATGCTTGGGCAGTTTTTTTGTTTATAGCCGAAGTATATTTTTCTACACCTAATTAGCACTTCTAAGTCACTGAACCTATTTAAAGGTGTGCGATGACGAACTAGTATGTTTCAGCTTCGATAAAAATCTCTTTCGGTTTTTGAACGTTTTATGCGTGCGGACAAGAATTTAGCTTAGGCCGATTCAGTTTCTTCTCTATCGATAAATTACCGTCCAAACGCTTTTGCGAAGAATAAGTCTGTTCTTCTTCATCATTTTTGTGCTTCTTTTTTCTTTATTATTTACGGCGATAATTTTGTTTGTAAGTGTTTCGTCATTTTCATATATAATTATGCAGTCTTTCTCTAGTCGGTTACGCTCGATTAATCACGCATATAACATGATCATGATAATTCTATCAATCGAGAAGAATCTAAAATTTTCTCAACTTGCGAGGGTTTGTAAGTACTGTAAAAAATAAACTGTATAAATATGAAAACAATACACTGAAAGTCACCGGTAGCTGTACTGTAGTCGCACTTTCCAGTGCTTAGCAAGCACTGACTCTCTGTTCTATATAGGTTAACATGCGAAAAATATACACTGAGTAAACATCATCTAGTTGATATAGTCAGACTTGTTAAGAGCTTAGTTTTCTAAAGGCTGTTTGATGAGAAGTCAAAACAAATATAAATCAATCGTTTGAGTCTGACGGATAATTATTCTAAAAATTGCATTTTTCTTCAGCATAGTTTAATAAGAATCAGATAAAACAATATAAGCAGAAAAGATAATAGAAGCATATAACTAGAAATGGGCACAGGACTTTCGCGCACATGAATTATTTCCAATACGTAATTTGACTAAGCTTCCTTTTAAAACACGAAGAGATTGCAGACGAATAGCGAAATGCTAAAATAATGAATCATATCCCCAAAACAATCCCACATTTCGACACATTGTTTATATTTAGAATATTTGGCTTCTCAAAAACAGAACCTTTCTTAACATCTCATCGCTTAGGGTAGCGAAGAGCTCAAAATGTGAGAAAGAGTTATCTGATAACATTTCTTCGCGAAGACAATTTGCGATTATGCTGAAAAGCTGGTAAGGTCGATAACACTCAGTTTACAGAAGAGTCGATGAATTGTATGGAATGTTCTTTCAATAAACATAAAGAGGTTAGTACTTTTAAAATTATATTTGGATTCTGATTTTGCCGCTTGCAAGATGTTCAGAATAATATCGTTTGATATTCTAGGGCTATTTAGCTATAGTGAACTATGTATCCATTTTACAATAGAGTAACCGCGCATGAGTTTTGAATATTATTCCAATAAAAAGCTGTTTTGATAGAGAAGATTTTACGTTAAAGTTGGCAGTTGACTGCAATGCATCTCATCAGACAAAGTCACCGAGCTTACAGAACACCAAAAAAGCATTGGTTTTTAAGTCTTACAAGTTGACTCGAACCATCCCACTCTCCTCTGTATTTCTATGTAAGTCGTAAATCTCTATCCATCATTGTCGAGGTATACCAGGAATACTGCGACGACCGTCATATGTCCCAAACTTTAGATCAGGAAACAGGTAAAAGTGATGGAAACATAGAGTATGGATCACATTAAGTCTTGTGAAAGGGATGGTTGTCAGACCAAAGTTCAACAAATTGTGAAATGTTTAACAAGTTTTGAAATATTCTATTCTTAGCTCTTTTCATCAAGAATAACTCGGTCAGAGTCGATTACAATATCTACTTCACAACATCAAGATATACTCTACTTTATTCATTCAATCTGATTGTGTACTTAAGATCAATAAACATATTCTCTTACTTCGAAACATTTCTAGATAAGCTTTCCAAAAACTAATGTACACTCTGTGAATTTTTACTCTGTTTACTGCACTTCATAATGTAGTGTAAGTAAATAGAGTGTATGATATTCTCATTTGGTTTTGATCGATACTGACTGACGAGTGTGAGTTATGAATGTTTTCGTTTTTGGTGAAAAGAGCCAAGAATAGGATGTTTCACAAAATTATTGAACTTTGGGACATCCGTCCTTGCCATGAGAACTTATGTGGTCGACAATCTATGTTCCCATTACTTTCCCGACCTAAAGTTTGGGGTATATGGAGATCCAAGAGATATAGAGAATGGATAGTAGACCTAGTACTCTGTCTTATATTTGATGCGTGTTGATTGTTTTCAGATTAGAGAATTAGTAAAATGGCTGAAATTGAATCTACATCGAATCCAATCGTGCAGAGAGATACTATTTTAGAACTTATTCTTCAAATCAAAGGTTTGTTAACTGAAGAATACAGTTTGGGATCCATCCAGTATCTGAGTAACCTTCTTAGCGATTTAAACAGTCAGTTAGGCAATATTGACGATGATTCATCTCTACTTGATGTATTAACCAGAAAATCTATCTTAGTTTCGCTGGAAGCAACCGAAATAAATATAATACGACAAATTATAGAAAAACTTGCACCAAATTCATCGCTAATAACGACGATTCTTGAGATACTTCAAAAACAATTATTTATCGACATGGAATTACATTCCGACGCAAATGATCGATACTTTGAAATAGCTATAGAATACCTGGATTCTCATCCAAATATAGACTATCTAAATAATCAAGAACAATTTAATGATAATGCTCGATTTGTGTTCGAACTATTTTTAAAACTCATTAGTGCTCTAGCTTCACGAGCCCTTCATAACATAGCAACTCAGTCCTATTCAATGTTCGTATCAGACTCAAATGAAAACAGTTTTTTTGACGATACTCATCGAACACTGTTAAATGCTGTCATACCGTACATTGATAATTACTTTTCAAGTTCAACAATAGAACCGAATAAATCGTATTTTGCAATTCAGTATGTTATCAAATTACTTCAAAATTTAACCGATAAATCTAGTTTGGTACCGTATTTTGTTGAAGCTAATTATCCACAAGCAATATTAAAGTGGATAGCATCAGATGATTTAGATAAACATAGTTATGAAATTTGGCTTCGGTTAATATCATTAGTGTCCAACACAGCTCGGAATCCTTTGGGTGCACAAGCGTTAAATAGGCTAAATGCTATTAGCATCTTAAATGACTTTAAATCAAAATATTCGTCAACAATAACCAAAAAACACGAAGATATATTAGCCCTATACTATATGACTTACGCGTCATTGTTAGACCCAGAGGAGTTAAAAAATCATGGTGATGCCTCTATGTACACTGTCATTAATTATATAATTAATAAGATAAATGAAGCGTTTAATTCACCAAAGCTTAGAACTTCTCAATGTCACGTTACAGAATTTCTTACCGCATTGTCAAAACTTGCCATTAATGACAAATGTACTCAGTATATTCTAAACAGTGTTAAAGTTAATAATGAGAATGCATTTGACTTTTTTATGAAAAAGTTTATTGAATACACTACGATGATTGTTGAAGATAAATCTATTGTGGATTTGTGGGAATTAGTTTGTTCAACATTATTCAACATATTTTGGAGTTTTAGCTTTCAGAAGGACTGGCAGGAAAAACTATCAGCAAATGAAGACTTTGTTAAAATAGTTAAAGAAGCTGCTTATCAACCAAGTGTTATTCGACTCGCCAGTATGGCTAAACGATTGGCCGTTAAGATTGGTTTACACAATACATCGGCATCTGTTGCCGAACCAGTTTCAAATCGTATTTCAGAAATAAAAAATGCAGCAAAAGGTATTTTATCTAATCTCGATACTGGTCTAGATCTATTAACACCTGAAATTCCGCCTGATGAAAATGATACGGAAATGAGTGTGATGGTATCCTATTCACATTCTGATGCAACATTTTGTAAAAGACTCGTTTCAAGTTTAAAAGATAAAATAGATGATGTATGGGTCGATTATGAAAAACTTGAATCAAACGATTGTTGGGAAGATATTGCAAATGCCATTACACAAGCAAAACTTATTATCATGATTGTAACAGAACATTATTGTGCATCAAAATCATGTCGGCGAGAAGCAACTCACATTGATAGACGAAGCAAAAACATAATACCAATATACCTTTCCAGGTATAAACCCGAGGAGTGGTTAGATATTCGAATTGGGAATGCTACATATGTAAGATTTAACGAAGATACATATGATGAATCACTTGGTAAACTATTTGAATTAATTTTTATTAATGAACGACAGCTATCTATCGATCCGACGAAAGATAGAGTGAGTAACTTTTATCCTGAAACGGAAGCAGTATCAGATGCACCAGAGCCATTGACACCAAATGTTCAAATGAAATTTCGGTTTCCATCAGTATCACCGCATTTTTATCAAAAATCCATCCATGACTGGACATCGGACGATGTAAAACAATGGTTTCTTCATGAAAAACTGTCTCCAGCTCTGTGCGACTTATATTCTTTTTCGAATGGTGATGCATTGTTGGCTTATACAAAATTAGTTTTAAGTGACAAGTCAAAACTGAGTCAAGAATATAATACTTTATCTAAACGTTTGAATAGTGATGCTTTTTACCTTGATCATTTTGCAAAATTTATTAGTGCAGCTGAAAATTTAATGAGTCAGTTTGACACGAGAACTATCGATACATGGTCACAGGACGATATTCAACGTTGGTTTATTGAGAAAAATTTACCAGTGTACTTATGTTCCATGTATAGATTTTCAAATGGGAAAGAATTGTTAATGTACGCTGAAATGAAACATGACCAAGAATATGAAAAATTAAAAACGCGAGTAGAAGAGAAGTTCGGGAAAACGTTGTATTTGGATGAATATGCAAAGCTCATGAGTGCATTAGCTGAACTTACCGAAAATGCTAAAAATGAAAAAATCAAAACGAATGTGATATTCAACAATAATAATTATGTGAAAGATGATACAATGTTTATCAAAGTTACTGTCGATTTTGCTGATATGCCAAAAATGATCGCACCCTACACTTTCAATTTGAATCTTAGACTGCCCCATGCTATTCAAGAACAAATGATCGAACAAGAAATTAAACGGCGACAAAGAGCTAATTCAGTCATGGTTTCTGCTTCTGTTCGCAATGAATCTACTTGCAGTGAATCATTGACATCCCAAGAAGCAGTTGATGCTGAATCATACTTTTAGGGATCATTTCTATAGTATGGTATCAACAAAACAAAGACATACATTAGCTCCTCATTAGAAAATTAGGTACTTTTGCCGCGCTGCACGAAATTAGGTAAAAATTGGGCGCTATGTGCAAAATTTTTCAGTGAATCCGACAGCGGGTTCCTTATAATTCTACTTTGACTTCTTTTCTGGTGTCGACATAATCTACGTGATTTTTGCCTATTTTATTTTTTTTTATTGGTTGATAAAAAGGCGTTCTTTTTCTGCTCTTCTGAGAGTTGTAGATTAACTTAAAAATTTCAGTGAGTTACGAGAACCTCTTTTAATGCGATCACAAATAAGAAATCATTATTTGGCTGAGTCACATCAGCGTTTTACAGTTTTATCTCTACTCGTGCTCTGTTCTCCATTTCAAGCCATGTAAGAAATAAACGTTTCAATGCACTCTAACGCAATGGAAATGAGTAGAATTGAACAGATATCAAGACTATCAACTATTCATTTGTACGGTGAACTACAAAAATGTCACGAAATACTAACCAGTTTGACACAGAGCATGGAAATCCTAAAGCAGGATTCGATTCGATTGAATATAGAGTTACTGAGAAACAACCAGAAAGTACAGTGTTTGTTCCAGGAAGTTGATCAAACAAAAGTATTTATGACGGAGAAGGAAACGTATCTAGCTGGAACAGATCTCAACCAGGAAATATTTCAGCACGAATTATTAAGCATCAAAGAAAAGGTTAATTCTTTTGAGTCCATCTCTAATGATGGTTCATTAATGTGGAAAATAACTCTCGGATAAAAGGATAGATGCACAGATTGTGCGACAAAAGAGTATCTGTTCACCACTTTTCTATTCATCATCCACTGGTTACAAAATGTGAGCTTGTCTCTATCTGCATGGGAACGGTAGTGCTCACACATGTCACGATTCTTCGTTCTGATGAAAGGAGAGTATGATGGTATTCTCAAATGGCCATTCAATCACAAAATTATCTTCTGTCTTTATGACCAGTCAGATCAAAATCAACATGCCATCGATTTATTTCATCCCGATATCAAATCAAATACGTTTCATCCGGAATGTAATAGACATTCGAACAAACGATGGTATAAAAAGAAGCGAATAGATAAGAGGGATAGAACAGAAAAAGAAGAAAAAGAAAAATAACTCAAGGAGAACTTGAAGTTGGCATAGCTGCACGTTTCTTTCTTTAAATTCATCAGTTCGTACTCATCACAGAATAGACAGTACAAGTTAGGACTAATAAAAACTTTTGTGATTAGAATTCATCGTATATGCTCTAACCAGGAACTGATCAAGAACGAAATCGAACATCTAAAAAACACACTGATTTCGAATGGGTACCCACAGCATATCATTCGAAGAGGGATTCGCGAAGGTGAGGT
>CAJNOQ010004131.1:0-18285 GCA_905250885.1 Didymodactylos carnosus | reverse complement strand
AATTTCAAGAATCTTGGGAATTATTTATAGAAATTCGACTTCGAATTTCCTGAATTCTGGAAAATCGAGATCGAATTTCCAAGTTTCTTGTAAATTCGATTTTCTAGAATCTAGAAAATCCTTAGGGAATTTATATATGGACTTTTTGAAAATCGCCGAGCATTTTCTAAATAATTCCCGACATTACAGTGTATACAATGTATGTGTGCTGACATGTATATTGGTGAGACATGCAGTTTTAAACGAAGGATAAAAAAACATTTTAAAAAACTGCAACAAAGAGATGTGAAGGGCTCGAAATTGGTACAGCATCACGACAATGGTACTGCATGTTTCACAGATTTTGAAAATAGTATGATTTTTGATAAAGAAAAGAACTAGAATAGAAGAAAAACACTAGAGACAGTGTATGCCATAGCAGATTTAGGTTATAATCAATGTAAAAAAATTAGTCCTCAATGGAAATCCACTATTAAACAGTGGATTGAACCAAGATCAGGAGAACCGTTTTTTCCAGTAAATGGGACTAAGGATATTAGCAACTCGGCTACAGAAACCACACAACGAAACCTAAATGTTAGATATAAATTTAGGAAACAGAATAGCCATAACTATAAGGAGTGATTTTCGTTGAACCTGAGGGATTTTTCATATATATGTTTAGTCTATTAATACATCCTTCATCAATTGGCATATTTAAGTTATACTTTTATTTTATTTAAGAAAAGGTCATCTTCGACATTATATATTTACGTCGGATATTTTAATCTGAGTCACTAAAATAAAATAAAGCAGCCAAATTTTTTTATCCTTTTGTCGTTCTAGTTTAGTCCATTGACAAGAAAAAGATAAAGTTAAAGTATAAGTATGAATATATGAAAACAAAAAGATTTGTTACATTACAGTTTTAACATCTACTGTGCACACTACGATGTAATAGAAAATTGTTTTGTTGTATATACATTTTATATTTTTATTTTATTAATTTTATGTTTTACTGTAGAATATTACACATGGCGATCGAAACGTCTTGAGTGTAAATAAATAAATAAAAAACTACGAAGATAAAGTATATTTTTCAAGAAATATTAGCAATTCAACTAGTATAGAAGTGGCGCAAAATTCTAGACTCGATCGAGTTTCAAAAGCTGATATTGTTATTAATCACATTGCTACTGAAACTTTATTTAAAATTGTTTACGAATATTTTCAAGAAGTTGATCTAGATTTTTCGAGTCTATTCTTAGTAGATCAGTGAGACACTTGCGAGCCTTTTGGACGACGCCGTACCACATCGTTGTTAATGCAGCAAAACGTGTCTCAAGCACAGCGATGATAATGGCTGAGACAAGCACATGATGATCGATTTGACTATTTTCCGATAGAAAGTCAGCAAGTGTTTTTCCAGTCAAGTTCTTAACATCTTGTGAGTCAAGAGACCAAAGACCGTCAAATTTTTGTTTGTTGATCAAATGTCGAACGATGTCTTGATCATTCGATGGCCATGTTTCTTTTTCCAAAGACTTTCTCTTTTCTTTCTTGGACGTTAAGTTGGCGAAGATGTCGTCCTCATCATCTGAACAGGCATTTTCTAGTATCAAACTCGCTGAGTCAATAGAAGATCTCGGCAGAGGCTGACATCCATTGAAATTAAGTTCGTAACAATTACCAGCCATGATCTTACGATGTCTATGAGCGCCTCCACCAAATCCGAGTCCACGTGAACTACCAGCACCGCGGCCGAACATTTGCAGGTGTTGATCGTCACCAGAAATTTGAATGGGCACTTCGCGAAGAACCAGGTCGATATTACTTGCATTCATTCGTTTCTCGATTCCAACAAATGCTGTATAAGGACTCAAAATATTATATTTCAATGATAATGCAATAATACGTTGTTTGGCCGTTTCTTCCAATGATGTTTTCATTTTCTCTTCATTCGTTGCCGTCGTTTCTTGAAATTCTTGAAATCGTGCTTGTGTGGAACCGGTTTTCGTTCTTTTCGTATTCGATGACGGTAGTTTGGCATGTTGCAATTGGAGAATGAGCGCTTTGGCTGCCAGACGAGCAATTGTTCCGCTATCGCTCACACTCGGTATATGGTCGACTTTAGCTACACCTAGAGAACGGTGATCGAGTTCGGTTTGTAGTTCGACAGACGAATTGTGATCAAAAGGAGTTGTCTTGTCATCGATGAGTGCGTAGACAATCAGACGATCGTTGACATAGACCGGAGGGGATTGAGTCGGAGCACTCTGTACTGGAACTCCAAGATTCCATTTGACATGAACATTGGTAATACATGGCTGAAGAGCTTTTTGCAATTGTTCTCCGACGTATATATCAACGCTTGCATTAGGTGGGATAAATACAAATCGACCATTGGTCGCACGAGCGAGATCTTTTACTAGCGATCGACTTGGCGATTGTCCTAAGCCGAATGAAAATATACGAGTAGACGTGGCCATTGAACGACAGAGATCAAGCACTTCTGTCACGTTAGAAATTTCACCGTCGGTAAGGAGAAATATTTGACGAGCACGACCTTGACTGGGTGAATGTTCTTCAATCCATTGCAGAGGTCGTAACTATAAATAGACACAATTATAAAAAGAATGATTAAAGTAAAAGAGATAAAACTTACCAACTCAGTGCCACCGAGATCTGCTTGTATCTGTTGGATAAGTGCTTCAGCTTGTTGAGCATTGGTTTCGTTGTAAACTGCGGTAATCTCACTAAATAGAGTCTTGTACTGAGAACCAAATCTAACGATATTGAAATGACAATTGACGGGTAAACTCTTGAGGAAGAGTAACATGGCTTGTCGAGCTAATCCAATTTTGTTTTCGTCCTTCATTGATCCACTACAATCGACGATAAAAATAAATTCGTTGGTTAAATCATTTTTCGATGCTTGACGACATTCGTCTTCCGTTGGAATGAAGGCAGCCATCACAGCACCGGGTTCCACAGCCATAATGGTACTATTTCTTTTATCGGAAAGTTCAATATTAATCAGAATATCACGATCTAAATGAGTATTTTGCTGAGCGAATGTTACGACATAAGCATCTTGTTGCGCAAGATTGATTTCGATCGGATGCGATGATGAATTAACTCGAGTAATTTGTTCTGGCCGCGATCCAAGTGTTTTTTCAATGTAACAGCGAAAATCAATTGTATACGGAGTTGATTGAGCATATTTAGAAGTAGTGTTGAGTGGCAATGCAATGCTACCTTTGTCGGGATTGTAACGCGGTGCAATTGTTGTAGGAACGACAAATCGAATGGTAGATCCTTGAACAAGATCTAATTCTGTGATGTAACTAATGGTAATTGTGCATTCTTTCGATGGTGGCAAAGCACCGACATTGATTATAAAATTGTCTTGAGACTTTTCGTCTTGTTCCAATAGATAGGCTCCGTCGCCTTGTTGCAAAGCATTGTTGTAATCCCTTTGTGCTTCTTTCTTCTCTTTCAATTGAGCACTGATTTCTCGATCATCAATCCGAGCTACAAATGTATAGATCGCCGCTTGTTCTTCGATTGGAAAACAATAGACCGCTTCGATCGGTGTCG
This sequence comes from Didymodactylos carnosus, assembly GCA_905250885.1. NCBI lineage: Eukaryota > Metazoa > Rotifera > Eurotatoria > Philodinida > Philodinidae > Didymodactylos > Didymodactylos carnosus. The sequence continues at coordinate 14,706 of CAJNOQ010004131.1, read as the reverse complement.
TTTCATCATTGCGAAATACTTGTGTAATAGTTACGTCGGCAGCAAATGCACGAATTGTTGCTTCGACGTTCACTCGCTTCAAAGGTACATACTCTTGTTGTTGTTGTTGTTGTTCGAGAACAACAGATGTGAGTGGATCGCGTTTGATTCGAAGCATGTTGAGGTTTGTGTGTGTGTGTGCTGTCAGCGAGCTTGTTACCTCTTTATATTGGATATTTGGCTTGAGTAAATATTGTCAAAAAGAACGAAAAGATTTATCACGTTTCAGGTGAATCAGAAAGAATATTACCCCATTACAGTGAAAAGGAATGAAACAAGACAAAACATTCTAGTCTCTGATTCATTATGAGGCACAAGGACGAGAACACGACGAATTGATTAAAAATCCCACAAGACAGATGGTAGCATGCTTTTGGATACGGTGCCGCTAGTGCAATAATCGAGCAATTTTGTTTAATTTAGGCCTTGTTCGATAGAGCTCTTTGAGTTGTACATGAAAAACTCTATTCCAGATTTTTATAACTCAATTTTGGCTGAAATATCAAAACAATTAGGATTTAGAAAATATGAATAAAAATGAGTGAGATTTTGACGACCAAACCAAAATTGTGTCTTTACTTCGTGTAAAAGTTTCAACGCTACTTGATTCAATTTGAGATCTTTTTAGACTAAAATGAACTCCGTATTCTCAGAACACGAGCAGAGCCGTAACAAGAGATGGTATGCACCTTGCAAACCTATCTAGTTTGTTTTCTCAGGAGATAAAAGATTGAGTTTTACTGGATTATAATTAACATGCCCATATGAAAATAAGTATGTATTGAGTCTAGAAAGTATCACTCAGCTGTAGAGAAAAATCCATTGTTTCTATATTGGTAGCAAAATGTCAGAAAGATGAGGGCGTATTTCCAACGTTTGACCATAAAAAATTTGATTTTTATGAAAAAAAAATAAGGTTTCCAGAATCAACATAAAAACCTACATCGAACAGCTTATATTTTACTAAAAAATAGTTTCAGAAAATTTTGACTTGTACTCTCCCTTAGATATGTTTTGCATTATTTTTCATTGAAACCAAATTTTGATATTTTGATAATCAAAAGCTGGAAATACGACCTAATATTTTTGAAAATTTTGCTACCAATATGAACACAATGGATTTTCTCAACAGCAGAGTGCTACTTTCTAGATCCCATACATACTCTTTTTCATATGGGCATGTAAATTATAATCCACCAAAACTCAATCTTTTATCTCTTGAGCAAAAAAATTATAGTACTTTGAGCGTCAATTCAGGGTGAAAACTTGATTTTTTCACATTTGGTGTGCTTTGCTTTTTCGCATTTTTTGTAAGCAATAAAAAAAATATTTATTATGTACTGTGGTTATGGTCATATAGAGACTATCACCAGCTACAATTAATCCTATTTCGAAAAGTGACAGTTACTAACAAATATAAATAATCATTTATTGGCACGTATAGCTGTCTCTTGTCTTATCTTGAATTTTTTTATTTCACTGTTAAGTGTTTATTACAGTTTTACAGATCTGTCATACACTCATACAGAGCAGCTATCATTTGCCAATAGCGCTTTATTTAATTGTTCTTATTCACTCAGTTATAAAAGAAATGGACATATCCACCCTCACCCTCAAGATGGTGATGGCGATTTTCGTTTTGTACTGACAGCAAACGAAAGGAAGCAGAAAAACGATTGCACATGCTCATACATAATGCGATATGCATATTAATGTTGATCCTTTGTTAGAAGGATTTAGACATAATATAAAGAATGCGGATAAATATGAAGAAGCAGACGAAAAAGGCAAAGATGATGGCATCAATGTTGATGTATTAGATAATACTCAATAAACTTTTATTAAATTGAAACGTTTCTAATAGTACATCTGGATTTGGTGAACAGAGTAATTGTTAGCCACTACAGGTATTACTTTTCATTCATCAGTTTTTCTATGTCAAATGGAAAAGTTTTAAAACTTGATAAAGTTATGTCACATTTTTTGCACATACATTTTTGCTTATTCTCCCCACAAAGCCAATTCAATCAACTCTTAATATTATTATACCATTAGATAGTCCGCAATGCCCTCTAGCAAATACCTAAGTATGGTCAGAAAATAACTAAAAAGTCATTATCAAGACAATAGAGACGATTCATACAATGTAAAGTTAAAACGAATATGACTGAATAAATAAAATAGGGAGTAAAATACATTTTTTCTTTTTATTGTAGTAAGAGAGAGAGAAAGAGAGAAATAGACATTGTTTGTAAGAGAGAGAAAAACGTATTTTGTAAAGTCGAGAACCCTAAAAAGACTATGCACACTATACACAAGGTCAAAAATGCCTGGAAATGTTATTTTGTTAAAACGATAAATTATCCTTCTGGATCCAGTAGCAGGTGAAAAACGATTTTTCAGCAACTCAAAGTCCTTTCTATCTTGACAACCATTGATGTTCGAACACTTTTTTGAACATTTTATTTTACAATTATTATTTAGAGGATATAATTTATCTAATATGAGATTGATAGTGTATTGTAGTGGAACATTTGTAAATAAGTTAACGACATCAAATGAAACCATTTTATAATCCAACATATCTGGTGTTAGTTTTGAAATCTCATTGACAAAGTGGAAAGAGTCCTTACAGATAAATTTGTTATTATTTAAAAACGACGGTCTGTCTGCTAGACGTTTAGCCAGTCCGTAATTATATGTGTTTGTTGCTGACAAAATAGGTCTTAAGGGAGTATCGTCTTTATAAATTTTTGGTAACCCGTAGAGTCTAGCTGGACGAGATCCTGTAGGTCGACATCGTCGGTATTCCTGTTCTGAAATGAAGCCTCGATTTTTTAGACGTAACAGTATACGAACTAACTGGTTTTCTTTAGAAATAATAGGATCTGAATCAATTTTAATGAAGGTAGATATATTATCGAGCAGATTCATCATCTTAGCAATATAATCCTCTCTATCCAAAATAACAATTCCTCTGCCTTTATCTGGACGAGTAATTACTATAGTTTTATCTTTAGAAAGATTACATAAAACTTGATGCAAATGCTTATTCTTGTACACCAACGGTTTCAATTCTCTTTTAGCCTGCCAGCAAAAGCTATCCATAAACGAACGTATTTTTCCCGCAGTCTGTAACTGCTCTAGAGATAAATTGTGTATCGTAATCTCATTAGCCGGCTTGTCATCCCAATGATAATACGCTGTGAAAACACCCAGTAGTTTTGCATAGAACAATTCTATATTAGAAACTACTTAAACTTGATCAAGGTCCTGCATAGGAAGCACATAACTCAATCCATTACATAATGCATGATGTTCTTGTATACACATGCCCACTTTTGATGAGACGCGTAATCACGCTACTTGTGCCAGTGTCTATAGTATATCTTGTGCATAAACAGAGTGACAAGAAAATTTTGTTGGCTATTATCTTGCATGTTTTTCTTTTTCTCTTTCTTTCTCTCTAGTAATTTACTAGTAAACAACCAGAACGGAAAAAGTATTCTATCAATGAATAATGTGATGGGAAAGAGTCGTCGTCATCAATATATTGATGACGTGCACCGGTTATTTTATCGGGGCTCTTGGGAGTAGTAATTTTAAAAACAGGAGAAAAGTTTTTTAGTGGGCAATTTTGTGCACAAATATTTGCTCTACCAAATAAGACGTCGCAGACTTCTCACAGTGGTTCGTCGATGAAATATGAATCTTCTTCGCTAACACAGGACCGGTTATTAACGGACGGTTAATCGGTCCGATCTTAGAGAAAAAGATTTATATCTCATCGACGAACCACTGTGAGAAGTCTGCGACGTCTTATTTGGTAGAGCAAATATTTGTGCACAAAATTGACCACTAAAAAACTTTTCTCCTGTTTTTAAAATTACTACTCCTAATTGCCTAATTAGGATGTCCAACCATTTCGGCGCGGTTCGAGAACTGCCTGCATTACTTACCGAAAGGACGGCGGCGCGTTCTTGAGACCTTGTGCTAAGACATTAAACTCGAACAATCCGAAAGGTGTTATGAATACCGTCTTCTGTTGGTCTTCTTCTCTAATGGACCGCAGCCAAAAGCCCGGCTTCAAATCAAGTTTTGTAAAAAACGAGTAACCAGCTCCAAGTTTCTGGATGGTTTTCTCCATATTCGGGAAAGAGTTCTGATCTTTGATGGTAACAGCATTCAGTTTTTTATAGTCGATAACGAGACGCCAGGTTTTGTCTTTTTTCTTCGTGAGAAGCACCGGTGTTACATACGGTGAGTCAGATTTTTGTATTTGTCCTGATGCCAGTAGTCCTTGTAAGATTGTATAGTGCTTCATGTTTTTCAGTAGTGAATGGATGGGATCGAGAATAAGGTGGGACATGAGGAATGGTATCGATCGCATGTTGAATGGTAGTGGTTGCTACTGATGTAACCGAATTATCAAAAATGTTTTGTTATTGAAGAAGAATCGATTTTAGTTTAGAATGTAAGTCTTCCTTCTTAATATGCGTTATCAAATTCTCGATGTTGATTTCCGCTATGGATTTGCCAGAATCAGATGTTATTTGGAGGGGGTAAATCATTGGTTGTTAGAGAAAGTTTGATAATTCCGATAATGACTCCTTTCGAGAGATAAGACGGATAGGAAGTAGAATTGTAAAGAGGGATTGTTGCTATGTGATCTTCTATTCGCATGTTTGAGTCAGTGAGGCACATTTGATTTTGGAGGTTATACGAGCGTTTAAATAGAACCGAAGCGGAGGAAATTTCGGTAGTTACCTTATCTGATGTATATGTATGAGGAGGAATATAGATATGATTAACGAGAGTAATAGGAAGACGAAAACCTGGTGGTGTTTCTTCCATTGGGATAGATGTTTCGATATTATTAAGTCGAATAGATACTGTGTCGGTGCCATTATTGATCTTTACTTTATATTTCTTTAAATAGTCGTTACCGAGAAGACAGTCGGTACAAAGGCGTTTGACCACGAATGCCAGTATTTTCGTTGCGATGTTTCTTATCAGGATAGTTAATTCGTCTAGGCCTAGGTGTGGTAAAGGTGTGTATCCATCGGCTTGATATAGCTGTTGAAGGGTGGTTCGAATAAATTTACTGTGGTGTGTTGATCGAATAGCTTTTTCAGTGGTCAGTGTATGTATAGCTCCAGTGTCAATCATACAATACATTTTCTTGTTGTTAATAAGGAGAGAGATAAATGATGGATTTTTGTTGTTATTATCACCGTTGGTTTTAAGCTGGAAAAGAGATGCTGAATCTTTGTTCTGTCCGACATGGCTGAATCAGCTTCTTTGCATAGTTTAATTATTTCGGCATAATATTGTTGTACATTTTGATTCGGTGTTTCCTGATAACGTTGGAGACGTTCGAATGCTAACGTGACGTCATACGAAGAAGTGTAAGTCTTGTGCTTTGAATTCTGTCCAATATTTGATTTGAGTGTTATTAAACCAGTGTTCCAAAATTTGAAAATTTTTCTTCATCTGTGTGATACCAGAAAGCAGTTTCACCTGTCAAAGTGAACGGCACGTAATACAATTTTGCATTTGGACTGAGTTGCAGATGAAGAAACATGTGAAGAAGATTTGTTAGTCAATTCTCAGCATCATCTCCACGAAATTGAGGAAAGTCGCTTATTACTTGCGCTAGTTGGTTATGTTTCGAGGACTGACCTTCAAGTTTTTCTTTCAATGTCTGCATGTGCGAATTAGGAGAGGTTTGTGTTGTGGTGAGCTGCATTGGTGGTGAAAGGCGAAAAGGTGATGTTTTAAAGCGATTCTGCAGGTTAAACCTGAATAGATCCCAATCTGGTTTGATAGAATCTTTTTCTATCTGATACCAATTCTACAACTGCTGATCGAGATGTTCTTTAACTCTGGCGATCCATAAAGTTGTTCCGTAAGTTGTGGATGCTTGAGGTGTGCAAAAGTTTTTTCGACTGATTGTGGCCATTCTACGATTCCTTCGGATTTTGAATGATCAAGTATTATAATTCTTTGAAGAAGCTTTTTTACTGCTTGTAACTGTGATTGGACCGGTTTTTGACACTCATCTTCTTCTTGTTTTAAACGTGTCTCGTCTTCGGAGCTGATCGGATTCAGCTGTTCTTCTTGGTTTTTATCAGTTTCCTTCGCTGACATGGTTAAGTTTGGAATAGGACAGACAGAATGGATAGATTCATGAATATTGTTTATTTCTTTTGCCGTGGCTGCGAATCCGTTAGAAGTTTTACTAGTTTTGCAAAGTTGTGATGGTGTAAGAAGACTGACTTGGTAGATTGACTGATGAATTAGGTCCGTTTTGGATCGAGTAGCGGGCATTATGAGTCATTTTAATCACCAGAACGAAGTAAAAAGAAAATTATTCACAAAAAAAATTACTGTAAATGGGGAATAGATTGCGTGTAAAGATTAGTGTATCGATTGAAATAAATATCGCAATTACAGTGAACAGCAAGTTAAAAAAATAAAAAACGATCTTAAACTGCAATCTTCATCGAAGGTGTTTAATTTGTTCCATCAGGAAGATTTATAAATTAGTCTTATTCTAAGTAATGAATACCTTAATCTTTTGCGGAAATAGCACGCGTTTCGTCGATCAATCTTTTGAATTATAATAATTAATAATATCTCGATAGATTCAATAAATAGAAGATGGATTCTCGATAAAGTGAAGAAGAATGTCAATACAGACGAAAAATAATATACGAAAGAAAATATTTCTCAGATCTTTCATAATAAAACTAGTAGCCAGTCTCCCACTTGTCCCCTCCTAGCTACCAGGAGGATATTATTCTGTCTCTAGATGTCACGCAGAAACTCTGATGGCTATCCTAATGAACCGGTTACAGGTTAAAAAGTTTAAGTTAATTTGAGAAAACTGAAAAGTCGGTTGAGAACTAATTATGAGTCCAGCTGACGCAGCAGAAACATTGTATGGAGTTGTAAACGAATAGAATCGATAGAGTATAAAATTCTCTATCTATCCGCGTAGAAAAACTGAATACTGAACCTCAGACAATCGGCGAAAAATCTCAAAAGAAGAAGACGACAAAAGCACGTCGCAGTTCTACAACTCAGCATCATTCAAAATATGCTCAAACGAGAAAAATGCTATCAGAGATTTAAATATCAGATTTGTAGGGAATTTAAGTCTGTATCGAATGAGACTAAACCCAGATTTTTAGGTCACTCGGAAGTGTTCCAAAAATCGCAACCAAAGACTGTCGGGTGACTTTTGGACCAACCTATATATGTGGGGTACACAGGCACACATTTTGGCAAAGTTTCATTGAGCATGAAGCTTTATGTACGGTTGTGCGAGCTTAGAAAATAATCTTATTTCACCGATATACTAACTCTAAACTGGGATCTTTTTTCTCTATTAGATAGCTGAATTGATAAGATAGTAACAGCAGCTGTTTTTAGATTCATCTTTATTTAATAAAAATTAAAAAAAATAAATTTATTTTAAAATAAACCTGTTATAAAAATAATGTTGACGTTTCGAAAATTGTAATTTTCATTTTCAAGACACAGAGACGATTAACACGATGTAAATCATAGATTCTTTCTTATATAGACTATTGTCTTGGAAAAACACATACACACACACATACGCAATACAACAAATAGAACCAGCAAAAAAATTGCTTGTAGCGAGAAATTGTCTAAGTGGATTTTATAATGACCGTCAAGAACCAGCGTACACTAAAATTACGAATATGTTTGGTCGCATGAGAAAGAGGAAAAAGGTAAAAATATTACAGAAACAAGAATATACTAGAAAAAATTATATTTTCACGTGTTTAGATTGTTAGAGTGAGGTGGTCGTAGGCTCACCCACACCACACCCTCAGTCCAGAATAACTTGGAGATGAATTTGGCGCACTTTTTTGGGTGTTCTTACCCTTTCTTCTTTGTGTTCGTGAGTGTTCATTCAAAATGTATAATTAAAAAGCGAGACTATAAAAAGATTTTTGGCTGTTCGTTAGGGATTGCTATACTCAGCTCAACGAGCTCTATCGATTGGTTAACTCAGATTTTAATTTGGGGATGTTCGTGGGTGTTCGCGTCTTTTAGCAGTACCCTATTAAATAAAGATGAATCTAAAAACAGCTGCTGTTACTATCTTATCAATTCTAAAACTTCTATTCCTGAAACAGACATAATGTTTCTAGATAGCTGAAGGTGTCTACACTCTGAAACAAACTCAAAGGATTACTAATAGGTTTAGAAAACACATCCTCATCTTCCAGATCATAAAATTAATTGTTCAGTCTCATTTTAGCCACACTCTCTATAATATAGATAGCATATTTGGAATGAAGCACTTGTGAAGAAGCTAATGATTGGAATAAAGTTTCCTGAAAGTTTGAGTAGGCATATTAAACAAGGCTGCGAGAGGATAGAAGGAAAGCAACACCTTTTTTAGTATTCATCTTTTGTACACTTTCTTTAAAATTTAGAAACTTTTAAATCAAATTTAGATCAAGATTACAGTGAGCTTTATCAACTTTAGTCTTTATTGCCAAAACAGAACATCTTACATTATTTTGCGATCTTGTCATCAGATCTGTTGACAACAGTAGATGTTTACCTTTGACGTGCGATTATGCGTGTATTAGAATAAAAGTACAGCTTTATATTAAACCAAAATAGATATATAGTTTTTGATCTATTTATAACCGAGTACTTTAGAGCTACTATAAAAGCATTTTTCGATAAGTAATGAATGATTATTCTCTTACGAGTAATTGATTGTCTTGTTTCTTTCATATCATCGACTTTCCTTTGCATTTATTCAAGTGTAGCAGCCAATCTTCGACATGTAACCGATATTATTCTTTATAATAATGTGAAATAATTATTCACAACAAAAAAAAGTGCATAAATTGTATTCCAGACTATGATCTTATTCATTAACTAGATTAAAATAAAACACTGGAAAAATAGACGCACATGCATAGAAGAAAAGAATAAAGGAAAAAGTTTAGCGAGTTCACTGCTAAATTAAACGGCGAAAAATATTTTTTTTTTGTAGAGAAAGATTACACTCATTCTTCTTTGCAATAAAGATTTATAAATATCTGACATAAATACTTTCTAACGGGAGAAAATAAACAAGTAACACTTATGTTTACTTCATTATATATACAAATTGTACAAAAATAAGGATAAAAATTAGCAAAAATAAAGAGAGAAATAGACATGACCGACGAAACTATGTATGGAACTATGATAATTCTAATCTCTGTTTGATATTTGTTTTGTTTTTCTTTTCAATTTAATTATATGTATATGACTATTTCACATTGATTGAGGAACCAAATGATTTAATTCTTTTTGTGTTAAACTTCTTGAATATAGTCTAGTCTGACGATCGAGTATCATAGAAAATGTATCTAAATTAGAGATAAGAAGTTAATAAAAGAAAAATTTTTGGTAATACGAGTAGTAAACAAACCTTTATTTATTACATTTCTTACAAGATCTGTGAGAGTGCCTGATGATGATGCGGTATGTATGGATTTCGGTGTGATTGAACTTGTTGATGTTTTGTTTGCTATTAGGGAATTTGAAACGAGAGATGCAGACGATGTTGATATGGGTAACGATGAAGTTGTGATTGATGTGTTTAACATATTTTTCATATTTTTTGATATACTATTTATGATATCTGGTGCATTATTATTTTTAGAGTTTATTATACAATCAATAAATGGTGACCATGGTGTCGATGAAGAACTTTTATCAACCATTGGTGTTAGTGCAGAAAGTGTTGAAGCTAAACAGAAATGATATGATAAGATTTTTGTAATAAATAAATTGTAATTTTCATATTTTTATAATTATTATCATTTAAAATATCACTTACCATCTAATTCATCATTAAACACGATTCTTTTTCGACCTTGATGAATTCTAAAATAGTATGAAAAGTGTATTCATTCATGAAAACATTAGCTCAATATCAAAATAACTTACCGATAAAAATTAAATACGCCTGATTCACATTGTGAATAAGGTAACTCAAATCCATTATTATTTGACTGTCGATTAAAATTAATCGGTTGTGATGGTGATCGTAGTTTTTCAGACATAATAATGTAAGATAATGGTAACAATCAGATTTGGTATAAATAAATAAAACTATCGACGATTTGACAATCACACTCAAAATTAAATTTTACAGTAATATGTTTTTCTTTATAAACAGACAAATTGTCTAAAATAACATAGACAAAAAGAATATTAGATTCTCTAATCATTGTATTGACACTCTGAATGTCGAATATGTAGCAAAAGAAATAATGTAACGATCTTGTTGCAAATTTACGGTTACAGTTGAGACTGAGGCATAAAATTATATTTTTGACACTGAGATTACATGTCTGATTAATGGATCTAACACTCAAGGTTTTCAGTCGTTTTCGTACAAATTATACATAAGAGGTGTTGTGTATTCATGCCATTTTAAGGATCCCTCCCTTAAGAAATGATGATTTTGTATCAAAAAAATCAATTTGGAGACAAGCACATAGAAAGATAACCTGAAGTGTCTACTTTCAGATCAGTATCGCTTTCGGGCCTAGAACTGATTTTTCGTGGTTTTCGACGACGTTTTCTAGAAGCCTTGAAAATCAAAGTTTACAAATGATAATTTTTTCTTGACACTTACGCAAGTAAATTTTTTTCTAAATACGTATATTTGTAGAGCAGACTTTTCTGATCAAAATAAGACGTTGCACAGCCCTGTATGATCTTGCATTCAAAAAATTACAAGGATTTTCCTACATGTCCTAAAATAGATCAACTAATGCACAGCGTTTTCTCTCAAAACACGTTTTTTGTTCGAACATACCCAGCGTGGAACACTTTTTTTAAGTATACTTCAAGCTAGAGATCTCGGGTTGGTTGTATTTTAAACTAGACATGTAACTGCGTGGACCAATGGGATCATATTTTTCATTTAGATTTTCGTTCGTTTTCTAGTGATCCACGATCCTGAAAAATCCGAAAACGCTTTCGGGAGGATCCTTGATTTTCTAGAAAACTCAGGCCTAATTCAAAAATCGAATCCCATCAGTCCACGCAGTTACGTGTCTAGTTTAATATACTACCAACTGGAGATCTCTAGCTTAAATTATATTTAAAAAAAGTGTTCCACAGTAGAGGATGGGTTTTTGACCTTAGACTCTGGAAAATCCTGGAAAGGTAAGAGATAACAAGGCATAAAAAAACATTTCATAGCTACACTTTGATATGGCAAACATTTGCTGAAAGTTTGAACAAAATGTAAGACAAAAAAGGATTTTTCTGAGTAAGTGCCCTTAATACAGTGAAAGAATTAGTGTTATAGAAGAAAACGGTAATGAACAGTACTGAAGCTGATTCTAAATTGGTACATACCAGATAAGTGTGTTTTCCTTTAATATTTTCTCAATGAACAAACGAGCAAATATAAATAAATCAGTTTAAAGTTCACTGAATAAAAATAGTATTTGAATACAAATCAGTATTTATCTATGTGTGTGTTTAACTGTGAATGTGTGCGTAAGATCAAGTAATAAAATGTTGTCAAGCAAAATAATGCTGTGAAAAGTCTGGAAAAATATGTTTGTAATCTACTTCTATCAAAAAGAATCGTTGCTACTTATATAATTACACAAAGAAAAAAAATTTTCGTTCTCTTCTTGCTCTTTTCTCTCTGCATTTTTTTTTTATCGACATCAACGTCTACTCCGTTGTTGAAGAAACTCATAGCTTACAGAACTGTAGAATATAATCATTTTCTTTTGATTCTGCTATGTCATCATGACGAACAAACGTTTTCTTTCAATTCTCCAGAAAATGAGAAATATCGTTTCATTTTTTTTAAACAATCTTCTATAATATTCTATGACTGTTTCATCATCGAACTGATAGGGCATACCCCCATAAGAAGAAACACACCTCCTTCAAAGAACGAACAAAAAACGATGTCAGAGTAAATCCTAGATTCTTTCTTATATAGACTATTTTCTTGGAAAAACACATACACACGCACATACGCAATACAACAAATAGAATCAGCAAAAAAATTGCTTGTAGCGAGAAATTGTCTAAGTGGATTTTATAATGACCGTCAAAAACCAGCGTACACTAAAATTACGAATATATTTGATCGCATGAGAAAAAGGAAAAAGGTAAAAATATTACAGAAACAAGAATATACTAGAAAAAACTATATTTTCACGTGTTTAGATTGTTTTCGTATTTGTGAAATGAATAAAGTAAACAACATAATACGACATCAGTGGGGGCAGAATAGCACATAAGTGACGTCTAATGAGGGCGTATATGCATGATTAAAAGCTTTTTTGATTAACGCTAATTTTTCTACAGTTATTCTTGATGCTGATCATGAATTTGACGTCTGTTTATGCTTTTATTGACTTTGTGGATGAGTCTCTAAAAGTCTGATCTCTGAAGGTCCATCACGCATTTGTAAACCAAGAGACTCTGATAAATATCCAATCTTTTAACTCCATTAAAACTCGTTCGTTCGATAGCCCGAAACTTTTGTACATATAGATAACTTGATAAGCTCTACAAACTGGTCAGATCAGAATCTCTTGGTCACAAATGTGGGAGACTCATCCACAAACTCATACACGTTTTAGAAGAAGACAGGGGGAGGAGAGGTTACTCTTACTGATGAGGGAACGTTTTTAAGTGCCCCCTCGCTTTTTCAACGAAACCTAGTGGGATATAGGTTATCGATGATGCTGATTCCGAATATGAATATGAGAACTGCTCTTAGGGCTTCGAAGATCCGATTTTCTGGAAAACCAGTGTTTCAGAAACTCTAACAGAATAACCAAAACTTTTCTTAATGAGTCATGCTTGTAGCCCGCACATTTCCGATTAAAATGAGACCTCTGCCAGCTCTACATGACCTTTCTTTGCAAAGTTATAGAATTTACAAGGAAAGCCCTAAATATTCATTGTCAACTCAAAGCTACAGAAATAAGAAATTAATTTAGGGCTTTTCTTGCAAATTCTATAACTTTGCAAAGAAAGGTCATGTAGAGTTGGTAGAGGTCTCATTTTAATCAGAAATGTGCAGGCTACGAGTATGGCTCACTAAGAAAAGCTTGGTTGTTTATCAGAGTTTCTAAAAAGCTGGTTTTCCAGGATCTTCGAAGCCCTAAGAGCAGTTCTCATATTCATATTCGGAATCAGCATCATCGATAACCCATAACCCACTAGGTTTCGTTGAAAAGGCGAGGGAACACTTAAAAACGTTCCCTCCTGAGTAAAAAAAATGTTTTTTCGTGAGTAACTATGTTTTTATTGTCAAATTGTCAAGAAAAGATACCCATCTCGTTAATATGTAAACAGCATTCAACTGATTGTTGTGACATACCCCCATAGGCAAAGACACACCTCCTCCAAATTCTAATATTGCACAGAGATACATTTACTGAAATGCCAGTTCCACAGTGCTATCGTTTAACTTAACGTAAAATAAACAGTTATTTTGGCATTATTCAGACCAACAAATATACTGATACTGCTTTAAAGATTTTAATGAGTAATATGTTCAAATCCGGGGAATTTACCTCTTCTTATCCTCTAATCGAAATCGCAGAATGTGTCTAAATTCGGAATAGATAAATATAATTTGACTTAATGAAATAAAAATAATTTTCTCCGAGATCGCTAGTATTAGACTATGTGTGTACATTGGAACAAAAATTTTTACACGCAATTAATTTAAAAAGGTTGTTTTCGGTATTAGTTAGGATAATATTTGTTCAAATGTTCCGAAATTAAAGTACTCGAACGTTTATGTATGTACACGACATATTAAAATAGAAAACTCACCTCATACTAAAACTTTTTTAAAAATGGCCTAAGCATAAAAACCAACACGCTCTTTTCTTGTCTCTCTGCTTATTGTTGTCAATGAAAACTGTAATTTTTATTATGCGTATCGTGATCTCAGAATAAACGACGTGTATGGCCACTATTCTTTTCCTTACACAAACTCTCTATATGATCTGACATGTCTTTTTTCTAATCGACGCATGTCTCCTACACAGAAACACAACGTGTTTTTTCCTTATATCGAATAATGAATAACATCGTGATAGAAAAAATCAAGCTGGTTTAAATGAAAAAATAGGTCAGACCTTGACATTGTCTATTTAATATATTTTTAAAAACATTTGACTTAATAAAACAAATCATGTATCTTAGAATTTACGCATTTGAACCTAAAATCTAATATTACAAATTTACGCACTTAATAATTATTTTATAACAGAATTTTGTTACTAGGGATTCAAAGTACTTAAGAAACTGAGTGATTTTTTAAGGTGAAGAATTTAAATATAAATAATAAGAGATAAACCACCTTAATAACCATGAAAATAGACTATTTTCTATTACACGTTTTGTCTTTATTCAAAAGACATCATCAGTCAAATGTGACAGAACGATAGTTGATTCAAAATAAAAGATAAAAAGAAATACAAGTGTGTAGTGTGTAGAACACACTTTCTTCGAAGTTCTTTTTGTTCTACACACTTGTATTTCTTTTTATCTTTTATTTTGAATCAACTATCGTTCTGTCACATTTGACTGATGATGTCTTTTGAATAAAGACAA
>CAJNOQ010004130.1:3539-18286 GCA_905250885.1 Didymodactylos carnosus | reverse complement strand
TCTTTTTCTTCATTTTTCACCAAACCCTACCAAATCCAGCGGCTTATTTTTAAATTTGATAAAATTCAACACTAGTTTCGGATAGAACAGATAAAACTGGTTATGTCTGACACAAAAGTTTGCTAAAGTTTAGGGTTTTAAATATCAAAAATATGCAACCTTTGAGACACAGTCGCAGGATTTGATGCATCCCTAAGCATTAGTGTTGTAAGGAAAAAGGAGAGAATATGTCGCTTACATCAGTTGATTACGCAAAAAGTAGGAACTATTTGGTCTGATTAAAAAGAGCTATTTTATTGACTACTGCCAACTTTCTGAACCTTCCTACAGCTAAAGTAACTGAGGTGCATGAATCTATGGTATCATTTCTAGTAGTCCGCAACATGTACTTTATATATCAATATTATTGCTCGTAAAATCAGCAAGTAAAAGTTTTATAATATTTCTTGAGCTAAGCTTTTTTTGAATCAGAACGACAGCAAGAATAAATTCCCATTATATCTTTCTGTTCCTTAAACTATCAAAATACAAAATTTGTTGTGGTCAATGATTTTGCCAATCTATACTGTTCAAAGATAACCACCTAAGATTTAAGTTTTAGATCTCTAACTTCTTTCTATGCCGAATTATAAAAGATTATTAGTGAGAACACTATTATGCGTGTTTGTAGAGCTTTAACGAAAGTATCACTATTTCATTTTATTTAATCTTTCTATGTAGTTGCCACTATTCACAATAGAAAATTTAGTCAACCACAAGAACAGTGATTGAGCACGACATGCTGCAATGATCGATAAAAAATATTTTTTCCTTGAAACGGCTTTCTAATTATCTGGTTGTCGTTTTTTTCTGCCATTGTTCGTTTTCATACGAGAGAAGATGTGTCCCACTATCAATGTGATAGACAATGAGAGCTGCTTATCCCATCGTATACAAATTCGAAAAAACAAAACTTACTTGTTGTACTAGTGGTCGATGTGGTTGTTGTGCTTGTGGTGGACGTGCTTGTAGTTGATGTGGTTGATGTGCTCGAAGTACTCGATGTTGAAGTCGTCGATGTCGTACTAGTCGAAGATGTGGATGTTGTCGAAGTCGAAGTTGTTGTACCTGAATGATTTTGGTATCTATTATATCGCTTCAAAACAAAAGAGTGTATCGAGTGTTTCTAAACTTCTACTTAGCCGAACGATCTTACAATTTTTATAGATATTTGATAATGCTAATCTGTACTGAGCGTGACCAAGCGTGACGGAATTTCATTTTTTGGTATTCAACGATTTATAACGAAAACAAACTTTCTGAAATTTTTAGTAATATATAGACTTACGTGTGCTCTGTTTGATACTATTTAAAATAAAGTTAACAAACTTGTTTAACTCATCGAAGATGTGAATGGACAAAAATTGGTTTGACTCTGAAACCTGTTCGAAGCATCGCAACTTCGAGAAACAATAAGCCATTTTGTAGAGAATTGAATCCTCTATTGATTAGCATAGTTTTAAATTGTTTTCAAGAAAATATCTAGATGAGTAAATTGACATTACAAAATTTAAATTTTTATAAATTTTAAAGTTGATTTTGGTGATCAGCGAGAAAAACTGCATCTGATGATGTGCCACTCGATTTAATTAGACAAAAATTTGTTTTGAACCTTCTGATTTGAGGTGGATCACTGTACTGTCGAATATTTGAAGAAACCGATATGCAAAACAAAATAGCACGAAGTTTTCCACGACCCTTAAGGCCGTTGCTCTACGTTTGTGATGAAAATTTTGAACTTTTACGTTTTATGGAGAAAGGTGGACAACACAGAGAAAAACGTGTGTCTGTTACGCTTGACCAGGCAGTGCGTTCTCACGGTAGACTACAAAATTATGTTTAATTAAATTCGAAGTATGAGCTTTTAGTTCCATTGTAAAAAACAAACAGGGACTAGGAAAATGCTGCCCATCAATTTTGTCACTTTCGGTATACAAATAGCGTGGTCATAATAATATACCGCATCGAACAAAGCACACTTTGTAACGTTATAAATGCAACGAAAAAAAGGCCAGAGGATGTTCGAATTTGTTTTCAAAAAAAACGTCCAGGATAAAACAGTTTCTAAGCGGTAAGCGGTAAAAACTGAATAAGTAGCATTTTCACCACATTTTCTATCTGTTATAAGCAATCAAAACTACTGTAGATATTCACAAAATATTGGGATGTGTAATCTAAAGATTCAAATATAAAACTTCAACAGAATGGCGGCAATGTCCCAGTCGAATATATCATTATTCATACTTTCCTCCTAAAACGTATGCCACGTGGCGCCAGTGTACATATAGCGACTCCGGAATAAACTCTCTATTGACCTCTCATACACTTACACTTTCTACAAGTTTTGCCAAACTACTAGCTAAACTGGATTCTTATCTTTGGCATTTAAAACACATAAAAATGCCACACCTTCTAATTTATATTTATATCAACTCTTATCCAAATCACGTGAAAATATTTTTATGGAGATTTTTCAAGATGTCTGCTTAATTGGCGTTAAAGGATCGAACATAAAGTTCGACGCTAGCGGCTTTCCATATATCCGGGGCTCTGGGGGAAAAGCTGGTACTTAAAAGTGTCTGAATGTTTTTTTCACGTCTTGTCGGATAGAGAACTTCCTTTAAGGGCGGGGAGTCCCTTTAGATTGTCGTCTAACGTTCCCAGTTTGTAGAGGATACTTCGAAGTATATGTCCTGCAGTTTTCTCGGCTTACTGACATTATCTGGCTGAGAAAAAAATTAATTACTTTAAAAAATATTGTAAAGTTTTTGAACAAGGGACGATTATTAAAAGAATTCCTGTCTATTCTCTATTCATCATAAAAACTTGGTTCTTAGCTAGATCGATAGAGAAATGTGTAGAGAATATTTAATACGAGAAAATATGTAAAAATATTTGTTCTTTCCTTCCTGTCACTAACTAGTGAGCACTAATTAACGTTAATTTAGCCCACTCTACCAGCTTGCGGTCCCATTTGCAAAATAAGGAGTCAACAAAAGATTTTAAGCAACACCTCAAGATCGGCTAGCTTAAGAGTTTTAGAATCCAATTCATTCATTAGAACTTTTTTATAACAGCTGCGTACTCAAAAATTTAACAATATTTTTTTAAGTAATTAATTTTTTTCTCAGCCAGACAATGTCAGTAAGCCGAAAAACCTTCAGAACATATACTTTGAAGTGTCCTCTACAAATAGAGAAAATTTAACAAAAAAATTCAAAACTAAAAAGTTTCTCTAATTTTTAGCTAACTGAAAATATTTTTACAACACCTTGAACCAAATTTCGCTCGAAGGAAGCATTTTCAAAGAAAAGTGTAGGTGCGAAAGTTGTTCAGAATCAGATTCTCTGGAATATGAACGAGAGATTTTGAAAATTTTATTAAACTGGACTTTTAAATTAAAGTTTATTAAATTATAAAATTTTAAAAGTTGTATTTTTCAATTTAAAAATCGAGTTTAAAGAAGTTTGAAAAATCCTTCGTTCATATTCCAGGGAATCTGATTCTGAACAACTTTTACACTACACTTTTCTTTGAAAATGCTTCCTTCGAGCGAAATTTGGTTCAAGGTGTTTTTAAAAATACTTCTTGCTCCAGAATGCCATCGGGTAGGTCATAGCAGAATAACTCAGTCAGAGCCTGGCCGAATTCTTTATACATACATCCCCTATCGATTGACACCCAAACCGAGGTTATATGTAGAAATCTGAAAATTTTATTAAACTTTTAAAAATGGAGCAAAAAACCGAGACTAAACTTAGAAAATTATTTTCTCAAAAACAACAGATCTGGTACCCGTAAAGGTATTGAAATATATACTTCAAAGTGTCCTCTCTAAACTCATAGGAAAAACCGAGTGGAGGAATTTCCCCCCTCCTTAATCTCTAGTTTAGCCTTTCTTAGCCATCGTATATTCTTTATGGCCTAAAATTATGATAATGGCTACAAGAAATACAAGACAAATATTTTCTCTCGTTGTTCTGAAAAAAAACCGGTATAATAAACACTAGAATCACTCACTTGTTGTTGAAGTTGTGGTGGTCGTGCTATAGTTTATGTACAAAAGACGTCATCATTGTTTTCTGACCAACCCATTTCTCTGCTTCTACTAATGCATGCATCTGATCGAAAACAAATCATTTTTTCTTAGCCGTTTGGCTTGCAAAGTTGTTTTGGGAATTGATACATTCGTGGCTCACAAATCATCGTCCAAAGTGAAAAGAAATTTTTCTAAAACGAATATATGAAGTAAATCTGAATCATTACTTCTTTTGTTTTTCTGACTGCTCGCAGATTGTATAGCTAAGCGTCTCAATCCAGTGGACAAAAAAAGGAATGAGTTTCAAACGAATTTTTGGAATAATGAGTTACATAAAACAAATAAATTTTGAGATGCACCTTCGACTCTATCAGAGGCCGAACAGAGTCAAATGAGTTTCATCCGAACCTCACTCAATGTGACCATTATCCTTCGGGCTCTGAACTATACACAGATTAAAATTTTACGATTTCTTGAGATCGATGAGCAGACTTCACCGTTGTTTCGTGACAAAATTGCATGAAAACTTACTATGAACTCTTCTCTCCTAACGCCGAATGTCGTTCGTGATTAGCTCGTTAGTTGATGTTGTGCTGGTCGACGTTGTGGTCGTGACAGTAGTCACTGTCGTTGTCACTGAAAAAGTTTCATAATGTGAAGACATGTATTAAAAGTTTTTTCAAGCAAATCATTAGAACGAGTCTCAAATTTTTCACATGCGAAGCGTTTTGAAACCATAGTAGATAACCATGTTTTGACCTTGAAAGAGGAATGTATGATCACACTCAAAATTATTTGTCTAGCTTTATTCTCAATTGTTTTGTTCGATAGAGGTAATGAAAACAATTTCAAAAAAGTGATTCAATAGCTGGAAGAATATCGTAACAAGACCTATGTACTTAGGATAGTGCAAAAGTAGTGGCGGAGATACTTTATTTCCGTATAGAAAACTTGAAAAAACGTCAATCTGTTTTCAAAAGATACACAATTAAATTCTCTACAAAATTGATGTTGACTATATTTTACAGTAATGAAATTCTAAATTTCTAGAGGTCAAACACTTCGGTAGAATCAAGTTCAACCAATTCCCACTGAATTTTGGAATTGTTTTGCGAAGTTTTTTCTGTGCTAACAACAAATATTCAGAAGATCAGATATTCATTTTTCGATAGTGCACCAAAAGCTCTTTCAAAGATATATCTTCTCGACCCGGTATCTATTGTCATAGCAAAAATTCTTTTATTTAATTTTGATCATAAAAATCGCTTCTTTGCAGCAATTAACTATTTCCTAGCCCTATAAAAATGTTTGTTCACTTTTTTTGTAGTAGAAAGATAAGGTAAATCGTTTTCGTACAAAATTTTATATTAATGATCTTTTCTGAGCTGTAAATGACTTTCTCATAATATTTTTTTCTGCAAACAGCAGCTAGAACGGGAAAATCGCGCTATTTTTTCCAAATAAGACTTTTAGAAAAAATGACATTCAAGGAGTAGAAAATAGCAATGAAAATATCTAAGTATTTGCAATCAGTAGACATTTTGAGGACTATCTATTGGTGAGTCGTATTTTATGAGTCCGATATTTGTTGGACTTCTACACACGAACAATTCCAAAATTCAGTGGGAATTGGTTGAACTTGAGTCTATCGAAGTGTTTGACCTCTAGAAATTTAGAATTTCATTACTGCAAAATATAGTCAACATCAGTTTTGTAGAGAATTTAATTGCGTATGTTTTGAAAACAGATTGACGTTTTTTCAAGTTTTTTATACGGAAATAAAGTATCTCCGCCACTACTTTTGCACGGCCCTAAGTACACAGACCATTTCATCAAAATCGTTGAAAAAACAATTACTGGAACCCCAGTAACCAAAAAAACCAAGCCCATAAGCGTAGAAAAAATTTACAAACAACCCAGTAGTATAGAACAGATCATTCCGAATAAAATGAGTATTAAGTTATTTCTAATTACCTCTGTCGAAGAAAATAATCGAGAATAAAAGTAGGTAGATAATTTTGAGAGTTCCAGTACGGGATCGACTTGACCTCTGTCGACATTTGGGGATAATTTTTTACCTTTCTGCAGAGACATCTGCCTATTTATCCTTGATACTCCCTATTCGGGATCAAGAGAAAATTCTCTATCGCACAAGTTAATATAGTATGACCAATCTGCAATAAAACAAAAAAAATGCTGCTTCTCTTGCACGCCTTTAAACAGTTTTCAGATGGACCATACCTAACATTTAATAACTCGTACAATGACTGTTAAATGTGAGCTGAAAAACAGCTAGTTAATAGTCAATTTATTGCCTGTTATAGATCACTGTTGATGACGACTCGAGAAAGACATTTAACACTTACAACAAAATGTTAAAAAAAGATTATGGTATCAAGCCATTCATGATCCTTGTAAAATGTACAACGGAAAATTAACGCTTAAACTGTTTGGATCATCTATCCTTTTGGTTTACTACCATTACTGATACATACACAACATTCCGAAAATATTTGAAAATATTTCTTTTCTTTCATTGTACATGTGATCGAAACTTTTTCGAAGGCAGCCGCCGCCGCTAACTGTGGGTCTGATACCAGCAACAACACTGTTGACTCGAATCGACCAAAAATATTTTTAAAAATTTGAGAATTCGTGCTTCTGAAGGAAATAAACTAGCCAGAAAAAGTGTCCAAAATTTGCCGTTTATAGTGAAAAACAGTCGTAATCGTGGCTTTTTTTTGACATTGCAAAAATGCCTCTTTTAAGCAATTTGTTACGTTTCGATTGTTACAACCTGCGAAATGCCAAAGAATTGCTTCGATGGCCTAATAACTTTCACCCAATAAATAACCCAAGGGCTATCAGACAGTACTTAACAGCCAGTTCAATACGCGGTTGTAGCCGTTCTTGGCTAGGCAACATCTTGCTCAAAGGAAATCGAAAACATTTTTTTCTCGAAAATGGATTAGATGTGATATCAGTAGATAGAAAATTTCACCTCAGTACAAATCTTTAAAGGTAGAAGAGGAAGAAAAAGGCAAACTACTAAAAACTTGTCAGGATTTATATAGCAGTCACGACACGTAAGTCACGATCTGCGATGTTTACACTCAAACAACTTTTTGATTGTTTTCCTGATGCCATGTGAGAGATCAATTCTGAGCTGGCTACTGTTTTATAATTGAAAATAGTGTATTGCTACTGAACTATAAACGATTTAAACAGAGGGCTAAGGCCAAAAACGAAAATGGAAAACCTACTCCGGCTCTCCTAAAAGTGAAAATATTTCAGCGTAGAAAAATGGTAGAAAGATCGAAGTGGCGCCAATATTTAAGTTTTAGTGTTTGGGTTACAGATGGTCCCAGTCATATGGTCAGTGATGAATCATCATTTTCGAGCTATTTTTAAAATCTCCTACTAGCTTAAGGTCAAACATCTTCAAACAATATTGCGTCATCATACAGCCCTTGACTTGTAGTGATATGCATAGAAAAAAATTAATTTTACCTGTGGTTGTAGTTGACGTCGTGGATGTTGTTGACGCTAAATTAACAGACAAATCTCGATGATTAAAGGCATATATTTTAAGAGTTGGGAAAAAAGCGAAACAAAGACAATAGACTAACTGGTCGATTTTAGCTTAAGGGTACCCTCAAATATGATGATCCTCAGACAAGAAATCCATTCTGAGATAAGCACATGGAAAGATAGCCTGAAGTGCCTAGTTTCAGAATCTATATCGCTTTCGGTTACAGAAGTGATTTTTCGTGGCTTTTGAACAAGTTTTCTAGAAGCTCCATAAAACGGATCTTCAAATAATAGTTTTTTCCTGGATACTGATGCAATTAAATTTGTTTCTGAACGAGTAGATTGTAGAGCAAACTTTTCTGATCAAAATAAGAAATCGCACAACTCTGTATAACCTTGCATAAAAAGTTACAGGCATTTTCCTAAAAGCCCTAAAACTGAACATTTCATACAGCATTTTCTCTACATGTGAGTTTTACCTAAAGTATTTCCCAAAATTTTTTAATATACTTCAAGCTATACAGTTCGGATTTGTTTTATTTTAAACTAGACACCTAGCTACATGGGCTGACCGATTTTTCAATTATGTATTAGTTATTTGTCAAAAGGGAGGATTTCTAGAAAGTCAGAAAGCGTTTTCCGGGTTTTTGAGGCTGTTAGTTGTCTATAAAACGAGTAAAGACCTGATTTAAAAATCGACGCCGATCAGTCAATGTAACTAGATGTCTAGTTTAAAATAAAACAAACCCAAACCAAAAATCTCCGTACTCAATTTATTATTAGATAAGTAGGTTTCTTCAACCAAGAGATAAATTCAAACTCAAACTATTTATCGAAATATGTGCTCATATAATCTACAATTCGTCATAGTTTAAGAAACGTTAAACTTCGTTTTCACGCCGAGATTGATATAAAAAGAGTATAAACGTATTTTTTCTTCCGATTTTGAACGAAAATAAATGGATGATGTAATAAAAAAGCTTACTTGAGGTCGTCGATGTTGTTGTCGGTGTTTGAACTTTGGCCAGCTGGATTACCATCATCTAATAAGTAATATTCATTTACTGTTATGTCCTAGTGATTAGACCATGTTCAAGTAGAGGTCTACGGGACAGTCCCAGTCCCGCGGGACTTTTTACGGGACCGAGACCCAGAAAATGTTTGGTCTCGCAGACCTCTGTGTTCAAGTCCATAAGCTGTTAAATATGATGTAACATGATGTTTTCTCTCTCCGTTATTTCCTACACATATTTTTCGTTTCTGTATACACATGTATACATTTTGTTTTGTTTTTTCTTCCCTCAAGCGAACAAATACTTCTATTCTTCTCCACCGATAGAACAGTGTGTGGACATTTTTCCAGATATTTCTCTCATTTTTTTTTCATATATATATTCAAACTATTTCACAGTTCACTTCATTCTACTTTACTGTCTACTAAACGAGCCTTTTTGCAATTGACTGTATATATCCAAATTCCTTCCAAGATGAAGTATTAGAATGAAATTATTAGAAAATCAGTAACCGATACTGCAGTCTAACATGTTTGACCGATGAATTCAAACTGATTACTCCATACACTGATATCTGAAAACTATTTCAGAAATAGAGTTTTGCAGAACTTGTTCGAGGCTATCGATTACTATATAAAATATTAGTATACGTTTTGTGACTCAGATAAACGCAGAATAAGGTAAAGTAATCTTTCGCGACTGATTAGCTTTGAAAACATTTTTCCTGATCGTGGATAAGCATATACCAAAAAGATAACAATAGAAAACGAATAAGATGATCAACCATATTCATTGAGGATAACTCCTCCTTCTTTTTTGCAAAAAAACCTTTTCATTTTGAGCTGAACATAATCTCATGTAGAGGAAAGTCTGGGCTATAAAATAACACCACTTCCAACTCTCCACGACCTTCCTTGAACAAATTATGTTTTTTCTTCAAAGTCCGAAAAATTTTCTATTTTTTAGTTTCGTAAATTTTTCTCGCCTTTCGTATATATTCAAAATTTTGTCTTATGCCTAATATTTTGTCTTTGAGTTTTCGTGGAGATATAAACATCACCGCACATGTCCTGAAAAACAGAGTCCTATGCAAAACATGTGTTTTTCTCTCGATAGTCCCTTCCATCGGGTTACATTACGACCACTCAAAAAATAGTCCGAACGAGCTAAAATTTTTGCCACAGATACCGTAGACCCTATCTTATGTTCGTTGTTTTTTAAGCGTTTTCGATTTCAACTTTCGACGTGAGAAGGTTTTTAAAATAAAAAATTGATTTTTTATAAAAGATTTATAGTATTTTTCGTATATCTCTAGACGGAACGCATATTTTTCGAAACGATAATAAACTAACCTAAGATAGGGTCTAATTATCTGTGGTAAAACTTTCACGCCGATGGAACCGTTTGTTCGAGGGGTCGTCATGTGACTTGATGTAAGTAAACTAGAGTTTTCCAGAAAATCCATAGAAGAACATGTTAGAAAATTCTAAACATAAACACATCGATTTTCTTTTTCGATGTTCTATCTCTGGTATAAATTTCAAGCCCGATCAAACATCGGCTTTCCCGTTTTTCAAGAGGTCCAAAAGGAGGGTACCCTTAAACGGATTATCAAAATAAGTAGTGGTCGATTAAGCGTAGAAAACACCCGTTTTCTACAGACATATATAACAAGATTCGAAAGTGTTTGGGGCTGCCTTTTGAAACATCGTTCTGGAAAACTTATTTGCTTTGAGAAGCACCATCTCACGCGGCAGGTACTGGAAAGACTGGCCGCCCAAATTATTTATCTTAAAAAACATCGAATTTTTTGTCTTAAATTTTATTCCAAACGTTTTTTACGAAGTTGATTTAAACTTCAAAGGAAAAGAAAACACTAGAGCTTACCGAAGTACACATTATAAGCGTTCTCTTTCGAGACGTTTCTTTAAGACTTTTTAGAAATTTCAAGTTATTCTTAAATTTTTTTGTCAAAGTTTATGTTTTACTATCGTGAAATTCTAATTTGCCTATGTTTGAAGGGTTCAAGACATGACTATAACACAGTTCTCTTACCGTAAAACCTATTGCCGCACCAATAATTAGTAAAACCATAATTATTACAGCAATCCGTATTTTACATGTTTTCGATGCTTGTAGCATATATCGTACCTTTTGTTGCTTCCTAGAGATGGATACCGGTTAATTGTCAGTAATACTCAATATATGACGTACCCAGTCGGTAGTGGCTCTGAGAATTGACCAAAGTCAACATTATGCTCGTTCGAACGAAGGTTCTTAGTGCTAGCATCATCCTACAAAATTATTAATTATTAAATAAGTTCAATTATAATCGGTGCTTGCTTACGTTCGCAGTACGATCAACAAATCTTCTGCTATATACAGCCTGTCGCATGATGTGAATGAGAGACGCGATGTGTTTATTATTAATTATTTTCGTACATTTTACTTCATTCGCTCACTCACTCACTCACTAAATCCATTTGTTTTTTGCATCAAAATTGAAAAAGAGAAAGCTTTTATTTTGAATTGTCATTGTTTTGATCTCTCTCTCCCTCTTACGTGCAACCGAGAGAGTGATGATCGTTGAACACAGCAAACAACAATTTAAGATGATAAGTGATCTGCACAGTGTGAAATCGCACAGAAAAGTTGTTTATTCAGATACTGCAGCAGAAGACTAATTCGAAAAAGACACACTCATAGACAGAAATAAGTTGTCTTTACTTTTTATGATATATTTAGAGTCGGAAATTGTCAGTACCGTTTGGCACTTTAAAATGTTAAAAAATTTTAGAAATCAATATATTTAAGGTAATAATAAAAAAAATATTAATCAAAGAAAGCACTCAAAGAATGGACTATTAATCGTCAGTAATAGCGAAAAAACGATCATTATATGGTTCTGTTAGCTGTCTGTTTCGGTTCATTTAAAAATGTCACTTTTAGGCATTAAAACGTTTCCATTTATTATGCATTGTTAAAATTGCCAACAACGAATATCAACTGTCTAAAAATGATATTTAATGCATATTTCATTAGCTATTGACCAGCGTTTAATAGACGATTAAGTACACCGTTATCGACGTTCCGGGTATCCATCCATTTGCACATTTTCTTTTAGAGGCAACAAAACGATTGGGGAAAATTTGCTTGAGTGGAAACGTCCTCGTATTTTTCAAACAGAAATTATGCATATTATTTGCAGTATATAGAATAAGAGAAATATCGAAAATGAATACAAGAACTTAGTTCAGCTATACAGATAAATACCAGCAAGGCAACTGAACTTAGTTCAGTTATCTATCAATGAAATTGCTTTATTTGAAACATAAAATTTATAAATGGATATTACGAGCTATAGCAGCTAATTGTTGTTCTATATGAATTTGTCGTCGTTCGTTAGTTCTACTTTTCGACATTGTCGGATTTTTCGTTCGAAATTCGACAGTGTCGAAACCCTGTCGAATTTCGAGCGAAAACTTTCAAACAGACTGGAAATTCGACAAATTTTTCGCTTCACTTCTCTACTAGATAAGCAAAAGCGTAAACACGTAGAGGCGTAGATAATCCCTACGTCTTTACGTCACCATTTCACTATGTCTCTAGGGAAAAAATCATCAATAGTCTCTGGGGTTTAATCACTGGACGTGGTTCGGTGACTCACCCCCTACCCACCCACTTTGCGTTTTTACGTCATTACCGTTTATGTCTTTTTGAAATTTTTCAATGAAATTCGACAGGCTTTCGACATTGTCGAATTTCGAACGAAAAATTTTCGACAGACTAAAAATTCGACAGTGTCGAAACACACTGTCGAAAACTGTTTCTGTCGAACTGCGAAATTACCTTCTATATTGGAATGAGAATACGTAAATTTTTCAGTAAAGATTTCGATTTAGAAGTTGTAGAAAAAGTTGCCATGTTTATAGTACAAACAGATTGTTTCAAGTGTAAAATGTGTAAATGTGCAGAGGTTTATATGTCACATTCTCTACGGTGTGAATATCATGTGATCTCTTTGTTTGTTTCTTGTTTTATATATAATATATTGTAATATTAATTAATTCTGATAGTTGATTATTTTAGCTATTCTCTCATCTGTTTTCCTTTTGATCATCTCTTACTATTGCCTGCCTATTTCTTGTCTTTGTATCAATGTATCAAAGTGACTTTTACAATAAGTTATAGTCTTATTTTCTGTTGTAAACCGGTGCAAACATAACCGAAAATTTGAGATGGTGCCATACGTTGCAAATAATATTGATAATTTCTGTTTGAAAAATTCGAGGAGGTTTTCATTCGCGGAAATTATTTTCGAGATCATTGCTTTCGAGGAAATTTCATTCGAGCAAGTGTCCCAAACTCATAAAGACATATTCAAAAAATTTTTATTTTCTCTTAATTTCTGTCATGAGAACGCAAAATTCGAATAGATTCAAAAATTCTTTCTGGTTTAGGCAATTTTTTGCATATGTTTCTGGAAGACCCTTGCAAAAAGTCAAAAATGACAATTCATTTTCTCTCCATCTTTTCAAGTATAATAAAAAAATGGATGATAAAGTATGAGTTGATAGCTCAGTGCAAAGAGCAGAAAGAAAGAGATTTTCACCAGGTGGGTTCAATTCCTGCTAGATTCGTTATATTTTTGTTTCTTTCTCTTAAGGGAAAGTTCCCCCTTCTGGGTTTTTCCATCACTTTGTAGAGGACATTTTAAAAAATATATATATATATATCAAAATATTTTTTGGTTCTCGGGATCGGTATTTTTTGAGAAAAAACCTTTCTACCTTTTTCTTCAGTTTTTGCCTGCATTTTTAAAATTTTAGTTTTTGAGACGAAAGCCCTAATTTGTTGTCATTCGATAGAGCACTTCGAAATGTCCTACAGTAATGTTTTCATTGTTAACAAGTGCAGTTTGAGGAAGAACGTCGAGTTTCACTTATCTGACGCATTTTTAGTTTAAAAAGTGTCTTTGCGAAGGTTTTGTATACCACAAGCGGTTTGGGAGAAGAGCGCGGGGTCAAAAGTTGTCCAGGATCAAATTCCATATGAGATGAACCAGAGAGTTTTCGAAATTCCCTAAGACTCGAATGTTAGATTAAATTTTAAGAAAATTGAAGTTCTTAAAAACCGTATTCTTACAGTTAAAATTCGAGTTTTAGGAATTTCGAAAATTCCTTTGTTCGTCTCATGTAGAATTTGATCCTGAACAACTTTTGTATACATACTTTTTCTTGAAAAATGCTTTCTTCGAGCTAAATTTGGTTCAAGATCCTGGACAATTTTGCCCTGAAAAACCGATCCTGAAAATCTTTATTTTTTTTTGTTTTTTGACAACTCCATTCGATTCCGTATGTGAAAATGTCTATGATCTATGAGTTTTCAGATTTTCTTTTACTTTTTACTTTCTCACTATTACTGACGATTAACAGTCAATTCTTCGAACGCTTTCTCGGCTTAATTTTTTTTTTATTATTACCTTAAATATATTGATTTCTAAAATTTTTGACATTTTAAAGTACCGAACGGTACCGACAATTGTCGAACACTTTCTGCTGGCTCAGAAGAAAAGAGAAACTATTGATAAAATAAGCTTTCTGAAAGCAGCTGTTATTTTATCAATTCTAAAATTTTTACCCCTGAACAGCTATAATGTTTTAAAAGAGAAAGTATCGTCAGAATTTGAGCGCGTTTTCTCTGCAGACAAGATCTCTAAAAAGTATACTTTTGGCCCCCAAAACTCGTTCTCAAACTCAAATCCGAATTTCTCTGTCAGATCTTGTCCGAGAACGAGGATAAACTTTTTACATATACTTCTTGAGGTACCCTATCGATCGGTTGAAAAACCGAGCTTTCAAACTGAAAAGTAAAAATTTTATTAAATTTTAAAAAATGCCGAAAAACATTCTAAAGATTTTTTTTCTAAAAAACTATCAATCCGGAAACCGCCAAACTCTATTTATATATATTTTGAAGTTTTCTCTACAATGTCAGAGAGTTTCAATCAAATCTAAATAGGGGGGGGGGGATCTCTCTCCTTAAAAATTTTTTTTGTTTGGCTACTGGCAGTAATAGTGAGAAAGTAAAAAGTAAAAGAAAATCTTAAAACTCATAGAACATAC
>CAJNOQ010004129.1:0-18286 GCA_905250885.1 Didymodactylos carnosus | reverse complement strand
TCAGAACTGTGAAACATCTCGTTTTGTAGAAAACTGTTTGCTCTACAAAATGCATTTGTTAAAAAAATTTCAGAATCACTTCTAAGAAAACTTAGCGTATTCTAAAATACATTAAATCATGGAAAAAGAACTGTTCGAACAGCTTTTTTTCCTTGATTTTGTACATTTTAGAATACTTTAAGTTTTCTTAGAAGTGATTCTGGAATTTTTTAACAAATGCATTTTGTAGAGCAAACAGTTTTCTACAAAACGAGATGTTTCACAGTTCTGAGAGAATCGTGATAACTGATGTATAGCAATTCTCCCGGATGCCCCGACACCAGTTAAAAACTGGTGCATGCCGAATTCTGTATAGGTAATACTGAAAGCATCGCTAAATTTTCTTTTTACCCATCAACTCGTGTTTAAGCATTTATATGATGTAACACGCTCGCAATCTATAAAAATCAGACCTTTCACTAAAAAATCTTCGGAAAGTCTGAAAAGACTAGAAAGATAAAATTTAGTTGAAGCTGCTTATGCATTCTGAAATATAGAAACATTGTTTTTCTATGTACCACCCCATCATTTGTAAAGATAAAACGATTTTACACGTTATATGTTTATATAATTACAAAACAAGGCGATTATGTATAAAATAATTCTAAATTATGTTATATCATAAGCTGCCGTAAAAAATTTTTCGGTTTTTCTCGATTTTCTTAAAAATTGAAAACTCAGAACTTTTACTCAAAAGGCGAAATTATTTAAAGATTTCGAAACATCCACGTTTCAACTCAATTTTTAATGCTGATTCCGAAAATGGCATTAGTTTTGTCGAAAATTTGAATTTTGATAGAGAAAACGGCAAAATACGAGCCCAATTTCATTGGTTTTTCACTGATTTCGAAAAATTGAATTTCTTGGCAATGAAACAAAATTTTTCAAAAAGGATACGTAACTTTTTACCCCACAAATATGACAATCAGAATGTCGTAAAACATAGAATTTTGCCTCCTATCTAGTCCTAGGACTTATAAGCCTAGACAACTAGATAGGTTTGCAAAATTGACTGACAACCCCGTTACCATTCTGCTCGTGTTTCGCAGATTCTGAGTCCATTTTAGCTTCTAAAATTTCCAAAATTAGCTTTCCAGACTCAGTTTTGAATAAAAAATAAGAAAAAAATGGTTTTGGGATTTTAAAAGACCACCAAACATGAAAATTTTGCTTATTATTCAAAAATTAACCTTTTTAAAAAAATCAATGTTTTGAAATTTTATTTTTTCACTAAAAAGTGTCTTCCTAAAATTTGAAATCGAGTTTTTTCTAGGTAACTAGATAAGCGCTATCCAATCCTGCCAAGAAAACAGAAAAGAAACATGCTATTTTTTTAATTGTCGGCATTTTAGCTATATCGACCTAATGAACGGAACAGAGAAATTCAGTTATGAATGAAGAAATAACTGAACGATTAGAATATATTTTGGAACGCATCCCATCTAATCAGTACATTTTGACAGGCTTATTGCAAAGCTGATTAAGAGCTTATCAACAAGCTTGTATACTTATACTCGAGTAATAAGTATACAAATCTGCGGTAAACCCGTAGAGTATACTCCACGGGTTTACCACACGAGTAGTCTAACCTAGAACATACTCAATTTACTGCTAAAAATCAAAACAATATGTGTGTATCGAAGAGAAAGGTATTAGTAACTTTATCCCCTTTCTGTCACGAAAAATACTGAGATTCATTGATTTCTACAGACATTCGAGAATGAGTCTAGTACAATCACTTACTAGTTGGATTTACGCTAGACTTCAAAACACAGCAAAAATATTACAGAAAATGTTTTTTTCTAATACTTAAAGGAATATAATAATAACGGACAAATCACGCCATCTAGCCCGGTGTTGTTTAGGTTTAAAGCAAACTGATTCATCTAAAAGGTGGACCATTTTACTTTAAAATATGAACAAAAGATTTGTTGTCAATTATGTTGAAGAAAGAGTGACTAGAAAGAGGCAGATATGGAAATCTGATTGGTGCGTTAAGTACGTAAATATCGAATATAAGCTAAGCAGAAATTATAGAGAGAGTGATTGATATTGCATACATCTCAGCTAATTCTAAGTGTTATTGAGTAATGAGATTTTAGAAAGGATAGAAGTTTGAGTTGATTACTTAAGATGTTTGATGAAATAAATAATGCTTTGCTGACGCATATTGTTCACATAATCTTGTAAAAGCAGTCAATAATAGTTCAGCATTCATGCATTATTCTTCAGCTTTAGTGATAGTGTTGTTAATTAATTGATTTATTTACTCTCCTCGCTTATCTCTGTATCAATTAAGCAAACAGCCTATAATGAAACGTTTGAACAGATTCAAAATTTGCTAAGAAATAAGTGAGATAGCATGAGACAGAACGAGGAGAGAGCTAGTTACTATTGCACAGAGAAAGAGGAAGTTCATCGTTGACTTTTATCTTATTACCACTTAAAAACGATTCTGGATCAAAGTCCTTTGTACTTATGCCCGTAGGTAGCACTATTTAAGAAACGCTCTTCTATCAAGTGAGAACTGAACTCGATGTGGTCGATTCTTGTATTCTCTGCATTTTATCACTTTTAGAAAAAATGCCGGCAAAAAAAGTTCGTTTTACAACGCTCGATTTGAAAGCTGGTATAGCTACAATACGAAAACGGTATGTATTACTTGTGTTCTTTTGATGATATAAAACGTACTTTTGTTATCTAGATTTATTGGAGTAAGAGTAGCGAATATCTACGACGTTGACAACAAAACATACTTGATTAAATTCTCAAAGTAAATTATTTGAATTACAATAATTATAACAATCGTTTTTGGTTGTTTGTTTGTTCGTTTAGACCAGATGACAAAGGTGTATTACTTATTGAATCAGCCACACGTATTCATACAACAGAATTTGACTGGCCAAAAGGATTAATACCATCCGGTTTTTCTATGAAAGTAAAAATTGCTCTTCCAACATATTTACTAATAATTCTTTTCTTTTCTATTTATTTTTAGCTTCGTAAACATTTAAAATCTCGACGTTTAGAATCAATTGAACAACTTGGTATTGATCGTATTGTTGACATGCAGTTTGGCAGCGGAGAAGCAGCGTATCATTTAATTGTTGAATTATACGATAGGGTGAGAAACTTGTTCGAATGTATATGGGGTAAAACATTTTCTGTAGAAGCTAAAAATAAAAGTAGTTACAGCTGTACAAAGACTTTGGAAGTGGTGTAGTGAAGAAAATAGATCGATGACCCTTGAATAAAGGTCGAAAGCTCGAGTAGTGTTTTAAGTGATAACTTGAACATGCATTTTGTCGCAGTGCTATATTTCTTACTTAAAGCTGTACAAAGAATGTAGGTGGTGGAACACTCTTTCCGTATTATTTACGATATTTTTGTTACTATTCTGATATTTTTAACTTTTCTGTAACGAAAAACAGGTTGTGAAACAAATTTATTAACTATTACTACTGTTTAACAATATTATGAAGAGGAAAGTTAAAAATACAAGAGTTTGAATCTTTTTAAAAAAAACTGACTAGGTTTATGTTTTGGTTTCTTGTCTAGAAAACCAGTTGCTTAAAGAACAATTCTAAGACTGCTGTAGATTTGATAATCCATGCGTAGTTTGGAGTATTTAATTTATATAAAGAAAAGCATATGTTAGTTCCGCTATGTCGATGTTTTTTTTGTCTATGTAGGGCAATATTATATTGACCGATTACAAGTATATGATTTTAACATTACTTCGTAAACGTTTGGATCAGTCTACAGATGAAAAGTTTGCCGTAAATGAAACATATGCAATTGAGAATGTTAGACAACAAGAAGATTTATTATCCATTGAAAAGTGTGTTATTTAACATTTTTTAACATTGGTTTATGGTATTTTCACAGTCTAATCAGCTTATTATTTTCGTTCTTTAGATTGTCTGAAATTCTTAAAAATTCACAAGCAAATGAATCGATCAAGAAAATATTAAATCCACTTTTGCGTATGTGTTTTAGATTTAGTTGATCTAGTATAGCAAAAGAAAGAGCTTTTTCTGAATGAAGAAACAACAAGAGCCATCATCCATCGTCGGTTAGCTATTTAGTTTAGTCTAGTGAAACTACGATTGCTACGATAAAGAATGGCGAAATTTTGTTGGTTTATTATTGGAGTCTTGGTCATTGTAAAAGTTGAGAAATATTGTCACCCCTAATAAGAAGAGTGTAGATGCCAATATTCTTTTATTTATTTCGTTATCCGTAGAACCTATTCTTTTGTAAAAGATTTCCTATTCAATTCTTTATAAAAAATCTTGTATTTTATTACAAACTATAAAAGTGAACAAGGAGGTCAAAAGCTAGGTAAAAAAGTGATTTAAAAAGCAATTTGATTTTATCCGCGGATCCTTTGTAATAGGAATAAAACTAAACAGATATTTTATAATCTTTGAAAAATTTTTGTATTAAGCTGTATTTAAACATTTTTGCACATCTAAATTTGTCGAGTAAGAAAAGTATACCTGTTATATATTTTGGTGAAATCGTGTCCATTCTGCAATTTCGCGCTGTCCAAAATTTCTATTATTCGGTTTAAAACTGATATATTTAGCTAGACTTTTTTAATTTTAAAGACAATAATGGAAACCAAAATTCGAACAGATTTCTATTTTCTAATGTAATGGCCAGGAAGAACTAAATTCTACTTGTTTTCGCTCAAATTTCAAGAAGTTAATCTTTTCATGAATTAATTCACAAGACGGTTATTTTACTGTTCACAACAAAAAAGATCATACTTGGAAGTGTATAGAATCTTATGAAAATACATTATAATAAACTTTTTCCTATTATAAATAGTAGTTAATCTTTTAGATCACCATAATTTTCTGCTGGTTCTTATGATAATTCTAAAATGTTTCCTGCTGCATTTTGTATGTGTTGTTTTGTTCTTTTCTAGCATTTGGTTCAGCTGTTGTGGATGAATGTTTATTAAAGGCTGGTTTTAATGAAAATTGTCTTTTGGGAAAAAATTTTGATGTGAACAATGGTATTTGACTATTGAATTACAATTATCAAAGTTAAATTCATTGTTTATCTTTAGATGTTGAGAAATTACACAATGAACTTAAATTAGCTATGAATTATTTACATAAAGCTGATTCGGGTGATTGTAAAGTAAGTAACTCTTTGTAAGTAATATTACTACAAACCTGTGCAATAAATAAACAAATGAGAACAAACAGTTTTAATTTAATCCGACTACCATCTTCCGTCAGAAGTTGTAGTACTAAAGGGTTTTAAAGTAAACAATTAACTTTTAGCTCGAATTAACTTGATCTAGAAAGCTGTTATCTGTGACTATAAGTATCACATTACTTAGCTAAAACAGACTAGTGGTTTTCGTGTGAATTTTTCAGATAAATGAACTCCTAAACTTAAGAATGTCATCCACCCATTTATTTCACCAGTTTGTAGAGGACATTTTGGAGTATATGTAACAAAAACTTTTTCAGTTTTCAGACTTCTAGTTTTTGTTGACTGCGAAGTTCGATGGAGGACATTAAATTGTATACGGACAGAAAAATGTTATCCTTCTCAGATGAAGTCTGACGTAGAAATTTCATTTTCACCTTCTCGTTGCAGTGTCAGAGTAAAAAGTATTTTCAAAATAGCCTAACGGTTAGTTTCGCTTGACACATTAATTCTTATGATTTTTGAACTTTTAAAATCAAAAAACAAATCTCGCGGTCAAATACTATCAAAATTGAGTTTTTTATTTTGCGAATAGAACTGCAAGCCAGTAGAGTAGGCTAAATTAACGTTAATTAGTTAGTATTGCTTAGTCGATAACAGGAAAGAAAAAACAAGAATGTTTACATATTTTCTTGTAATAAATGTTCTCCATCGATCTACGCAAAAAAACAAGTTTTTATAATAAATGAAGAACGAATAGAAATTTTTTCGAATTTTTAGACCGAGAGTTTTGCTGAAAAATTAAAGTTGTTCAAAAATTCCGAAATACATATCATTCACCTCAGTTTTTGACGCTAGTCTTAAATAAGACATTGATTTTGCAAAAACATTGAAATTTGATTGTGAAAACTGCAAAATACAAGTGCATATGCTTGTTTTTTTCGACCGCTTTCAAAAAATTCTTTTTCTTAGCAATGAGACAAAATTCCTCAAAACTAATGTTTATTTTTCTTGCCACAAATATGATGGCTAGAATGAAGTAAAAGAAATCATTTTATCTGTTAATCCTAGCACTAGCTACGTTTGGAAGATGTACAGGGGCACTTTTATGGTTCTGCTCGTTTTCAGCAGATTCTCAGTCCATTTTAGCTTTCAAAAATGCTACAGTTAGCTTTTTATACTCAGTCTTAGATGGAATATCAAAAAAAAAAATAGTTCTGGAATTCTGAAGAAAAACGAAATAGACAACAAATTTTGATTATTTATCAAAAAATCAATGTCATGAAAATTTTTCACCCCAAAACGACTCGTGCGACCCAAATCTAAAACTAAGTTTTTTCTAGGTAACACGATGAGCTCTATCCAACCATGTCATACAAAACGAAAAAAAATCATGCTGTCATTTTGAATTTTTGACACTTTAATTAATATTTTTCTTAGCCGAACAAGCTTTAGGACATATACTTCAGAGTATCCTCTACTAACCGAGAATGCTTAAAGAAAATGTAAAGAGGAAGGTCTCTCTGATTCTATTCTGCGTTCCTTGTAATTTTTTTTTATTTTCATAAGTTCACATGTTTTCTCTTTCTTTGTTTGTCTGTTTAGGGTTATATTATCTACCGTAAAGAGAAAAAAACATCTAATATATCGTCAGTCACCACAGCAGCATCTGTCGTGCCCAATGAATTACTCAAGTAAAAGGCTGTTTTATTGATAAAAAAATATTCATCAGTGTCAATGAAATATTCGTTGCATTAAAAAGTTTCTTTCTCTAACAGTATTAGATTTCATTGATTTAACTAGCACCATTGCTGATTGTGTTCTTAGACACAGCACTCATCACAGACATGTAGATCAGTTGAAAGTATGCACACTTAAATAATTTTTTTCTCTTTTAGTTATGAAGAATTTCATCCATTTTTATTCAAACAATTTGAAAATAAAGCATATTTAGAATTGGAAACGTTTGATCGTGTAAGTCATATTTTTTTAATTCTTTACTACATCAAAAGTTCCTATTTCATTTATATTTGTTCTAGGCTGTCGATGAATTTTTTTCTAAAATTGAATCACAACGTGTTGACTCACAAATATTACATAAAGTAAGTTCAAACTAGAGACTCATAATTTTAATGTTACATTTTTAATTCTTTTGACTTTAGGAAAAAGAGGCATTGAAGAAACTTGATAATGTTAAACAGGATCAGTTAAAACGTTTACAAGAATTAAAATCTATACAAGTATGTAGATTGTATAGATATCGTATGTTATGTCTCCTACTCTATTATAAAATGTTGTGTTTTATATTTATCAAGATAAAAGAAGCTAATTACGTTAGAAAAATTGTAGTATTTATTTATTTCTAGGATGAAGATGTTCGAAAAGCTCGTCTAATTATAATGAACAGTGATTTAGTAACAAAAGCAATATTAGCTATTAATACGGCTGTTGCTAACCAATATAGTTGGACGGAAATAAAAGAATTTGTTGATGATGCTAAACAACAAAATGATCAAGTAGCAAAAATAATTAAAGATATTAAATTTGAAATTAATCATATTACATTATTACTCAAGTACGTACATCAAACGGTAAGATGACAGAACAGATGTGTTTGTCCTCTCTAAACCTTTCCTTTTTTTGTTTTGTTCTTGTTTTATCTTAATTGATTATTTTAGATGTCCGTCTGCTGATGATGATGAAGAAGATGAAAACGAGAATGAGTTTGCACCTGTTAAGATTGATATTGATCTTTCATTATCGGCCTATGCAAATGCTGAAAAGTAAATGAAACAAAATTAACTTTTCATAAAATTTTATGTTTCTTCTTTATTCAGATATTACGATCATAAAAAACAATCATCAAACAAAGAAATTCGTACGATTGAAGCAGGGGAAAAAGTATGTAATTTAATCATGTCAAGTCTGATATAGTTGTACAGTATCGAAAATTTTCATTTTTATTATTAGTTAAGAAAAGTCTGATTGATATTTGAGGAATTATTTGAGATCACACAGCAGGAATACAAAAGTCGTTTTATAGTTCTTAATTTTTAGTTAAGAAATTATGAAACCAAATGTTGACACTATGAACTGCTATAAAGTTAAATTTGATGATGTTTTTGTTTATTTTTTTTGCTGTAGGCTATTAAATCTGCGCATAGGAAAACAAAAGAGTTGCTGAAAGAAGTACAACGAGTTGCTACAATTACAAAAGCAAGAAAACTATTTTGGTATGATAGTTGTTTATATCCGTTTTCTGTTTTTTCAAAGTGTATTTTATTTAATGTTTAGGTTCGAAAAGTTCTTTTGGTTTATCAGTTCAGATAACTATTTGGTTGTTGGTGGACGTGATTCACAACAAAATGAATTGTTAGTTAAACGATATTTGAAACAAGGTGATTTGTACGTTCATGCTGATTTACATGGTGCTTCAAGTATTATTATAAAGA
The DNA here is from genome assembly GCA_905250885.1 of Didymodactylos carnosus. Taxonomy (NCBI): domain Eukaryota; kingdom Metazoa; phylum Rotifera; class Eurotatoria; order Philodinida; family Philodinidae; genus Didymodactylos; species Didymodactylos carnosus. The sequence goes on along the minus strand of CAJNOQ010004129.1, from coordinate 9,623 downwards.
ATCCAACAGATAATGATGTACCACCGCGGACACTACAAGAAGCGGGTGTGATGGCTTCTTGTTATAGTGCAGCATGGGAAGCAAAAGTACCAGCACCAGCTTATTGGGTTAAACATGATCAAGTATACACCTTACATGTTTGAAATAAAATATTTTAGAAAAAATATATTCTGTTTTTTAGGTGTCAAAAACAGCTCCGAGTGGTGAATATTTGACATCGGGAGCATTTATGATTAGAGGTAGATGGAAAGAAACATCGACAAAAAAAGAAATATAAGTGTTTTCTTTTTAGGAAAACGTAATTATTTACCAAGTGGTGTGTTACATTATGGGCTTGCATTGTTATTTAAGGTGATTATTATAGGATACATTCTCTGCATTTTATTCATTGTTTTTGTATTCTTAGTTTGATGAAAGTGACGAAGCAGCTATTGAACGTCATAAAGAGGACAGAAAACCCAAAACAACGGTTGATGAAAAAGTAAAGTTTTTAATCTATCTTTTAGTAAATATTAGTGAACTCTTATCAAATATTAAAACACTTTTTATGTACATTTTAGGATGATAAACTCTCTCTAGTTGAAAATGTCGATGAGCAGCAAATTGAAGTATCTGATGAGGAAGAGAGTCAGGACGATTCGGAGAAACCTGTGCAACAATCAACGGACATTTCAGAAATACCTTCATCTCACACTAAAGAAACAATATCTTCTTCAGAAGAGTCCGATAACGAATATCCTGATACTCAAATTGTTTATCAGCACACAACTGCTGGAGAATTTCGTTTATCAACAACATCTACATCTCCTCGTGTTTCTGAATCGTCTACAACTGAATCAAAACAACAGCAACATGGTCATCGTTATCTAACGAAACAAGAACGAAAAGCATTGAAAACTGGAAGAGAGATAGTAAACGAAGAAAAACAACAAGAGGAAGAAGAGGAAGAAAATGCTACTGATGAACAAAAAAGTTTGGATTCTGAATCCATACAACAGCAAAATCAACAATTACCATTAAAACGTGGTCAACGGTCGCGTATGAAAAAAATGAAAGAAAAATACGCAGATCAAGACGACGAAGATCGTGAAATACGAATGAAATTATTATGTTCAGCGGGAAGTAATGAGCAGCACAATAGAAAAGGCGGTAGTAAAAAGAACAAAAAAAAACAACAGACTATTGTACAAAAACCAAATCATCAAGTACCACCCTTATCTACTAACATACCAAAACCGAAACCTCTTCCACCTCGTCAACTGAAAGAATCCGGTGGGGATACGGGAGTAATAGTAGAAGAAGTTATTGACGATGAGGATGAACAAGAGAAGAATAAAGCAGAAACTGATGATTATCGTTTATTATCAACAATAACTGGACAACCCGTCACAGATGATCCATTAATTTATGTAATACCTGTTTGTGCTCCATGGAGTACTTTACAGTCTTATAAATATAAAATAAAGTTATCGCCAGGAACAGGAAAAAAAGGGAAAAGTGAGTGATTGATACTATTCTTTTTACTTACATTTTTTTTAATACTTCTCTCTTCCAGGTGTACAAACAGTATTGAAATATTTCATGTATGACAAAACAGCAACAAACTTAGAGAAAGATCTTATTAAATCAATTAAAGTAAGCAGTATTTTTATTTGTTGTTTCCCGTCACCGACACCATTTTGTACATTGTTCTCTCACAAAATAACTCACGAGCAAATCTGACAGAGTACGTACCCCTAGTCATTTCTCTGGGGGACTATCTTTGTGCTATTGACGATTGAAGTGCTACAAAGAGGTGTAATCTCTTTAGACAAATAATTCGATAAGTTATAGGCGGAATCTTTTTTCTATGAAATGAGAAACACGCTTTGAATATTAATCTACATTATTTTCGTTCCTTTTAGGATCAAGATATATCACGAAATTTACCTGGAAAAGTAAAATTGAGTTTACCAGCTTCACTTAAATAGAAAAACAATCGTTTTCTACTTTCGCATGTTAATTTTTGTATTTTCTTTTATGTCGCACGACTATTGTTCAGAAATTTTATTCTAAAGAAGAAAAAAGAGAAATATCATGTTTTGGGCTATGTCTGTCTCATTTATTCCGATATATATTCATCTTAGTAATGGGACAAACAGACTATATTTTACTACATTATACTACCAAATAGTTAAAATTTAACAGTGTCGATATTCTAATTCAAATAGCTGCCACATGCGAAACAGATGTATGCAAGTAAATAAAGTATCTGGCAGTATTAGTATTGGATTTTGCATTTAAAATTTTATTAATAAATACAACTTTTTTACTAAAATAATAACAAAACCTTTAAAAACCTATTTAAAACCTTCAACAGCCCACGTTACAATTGTAAAAAGTCGTAAAACAGATCCTATCCTTACTGTTTTTGTATTTCACAATTCGAATAAATAATATTTTATACTATCGTTTACAAAGCTGTTATTTGTAGTTGTTGATAATTTGTTTTTGAATGTATTACATTTGCAGTAGTACAGCTTTCTATTTGTCATAATCTAAGTTTCTTGTAATCAAGTAAGAAGGTATCGATTTAAAATCATATTGGAATGCGGAACGACATTGTTTCGTGAAAAACGTTTGTTTAATATTGCATAGATTTTGCTTTAGTAATCATACATTATGGTTTTCACTTCATAAATCTATCTGTATATAGATCTTTGACAACACCACAGTTCGATCAAACATTAATGTAGTACTTCCTGAATGCGTTTTTATACGATGATGATATCCAAAACAGCGACGATACAGACTTCGCACTCATAAGAAAATAAGGGAATTCGAATATTTTTGTAACAACGAACGATGGCTAAAATATATTGTTCTCCGAAGGGAAGGATTTAAGACTTCTTCAGTAAGTTATCAAAAAAGCGCTGGGGAAAAACTGTTGGGATGAATGGTCCACGAAAGATTTTGAGAAATGTTATCATGAATATGTAAAGGAGGAGCCTTTAAATAAGAAAATTCTAAATAAATAAAATTTTTATTAAATGTATTCATTATCTACTTTCATTCACGCCATTTGCTGTTATTCTTTCTATTCGAGAAATCGTATAAATAGAAAGATAAAAGTACTGATGATTGTAAAAAAAGTAATACACATTTGTTAAAATCGAGGTAAACTTTTCTTCAATCTTACGACTTGGAGTGCAATCGCAAATTTTTCGGTTGCACTCCAAGTCGTAAGATGGAAGAAAAGTCTGTCTCTAACACTAATTCGATATAATTTGGTCCCAGTTTTGAATTCTTTCTCAACAGAAGAGTTTCTTTTAGTTTGAATCCTGTATCACAGAGTGAGCTTCGCTGATTTAATGTAATATCACTCTAGAAGATAACTGAAACATCTACACCGTAAACGAATATACATTATGGATCATACGTCTGTAAGAGTAGTCCATTTTGAAAAACGTGTTTTTAACGAAATAAGTATTTTTATTGAATTCTGAACTTCTGTTGAGATTTGAACTCGATACTCCATATTACAAGACGAAATCTTATTCTCGAATAGTCAAAATATCCTTGTAATAAGAAGAAATCCTATATTAAAACAATTTTTTTTTGGAAAAATCGTCGCAGGATCGCAAAGTTTTTCCTAATAACTTATTTTGATACACCAATTTATACCAGGTCCGAAAAATACCGAGATGAAGACCATGAAATACGAATGAAACTAGATCAGCTGTGAAAATATCATTGTACTATAATGAACATCAAGCCTGTATACTCAGATCAATTTTCGTTTTGCTGAAATTTTTCGAAGTCCCAAACCTTCAATCGCCCTACTTTCGGATGCTCTAGAAAAGAGACAATACATTCAGGAAGTCTCAAAAGAGGACATTTCACATTCAGTCACAGTTCTACCTCCTAGTGTTTCAATCTTTGAAATAGCACTTGTAGTTGTAGGAAAAATCGTTATAGAAAATGAGACCTTTTCTGATCTAGGAGTAAAAAGACGCACATGATTGCTATCATGCGGTTATACTTCGCACCGCCATTATACTTCGCACCGCATTATTTATCATGTTCAGCGGGAAATAATGAGCAGCACAATAGAAAAGGTGGTAGTACAAAGAACAAAAAACAACAACAGACTATTGTACAAAAACCAAATCATCAGGTACCACCCTTATCTACTAACATACCAAACCGAAACTTCCTCCACCTCGTCAACTGAAAGAATCCGGTGGGGATACGGGAGTAATAGTAGAAGAAGAAGTTATTGACGATGAGGATGAACAAGAGAAGAATAAAGCCAGAAAGAATTACCATTAAAACGTGGTCAACGGTCGCGTATGAAAAAAATGAAAGAAAAATACGCAGATCAAGACGACGAAGATCGTGAAATACGAATGAAATTATTATGTTCAGCGGGAAGTAATGAGCAGCACAATAGAAAAGGCGGTAGTAAAAAGAACAAAAAAAAACAACAGACTATTGTACAAAAACCAAATCATCAAGTACCACCCTTATCTACTAACATACCAAAACCGAAACCTCTTCCACCTCGTCAACTGAAAGAATCCGGTGGGGATACGGGAGTAATAGTAGAAGAAGTTATTGACGATGAGGATGAACAAGAGAAGAATAAAGCAGAAACTGATGATTATCGTTTATTATCAACAATAACTGGACAACCCGTCACAGATGATCCATTAATTTATGTAATACCTGTTTGTGCTCCAGTTTACAGTCTTATAAAGGTTCATTTACGGAAAATTTATTAGCGTAGAGAATATTTTTTACTCTCATATTTTATGTTCAAATCCAAAGGTTTTCCTCCTTGGTCTATCAGATTCATGGTCTAAACTTTTTATTTTAAAACTCATTTATAATAACGAAAAAAGTTACTAGGATGTATTATTGACGCTTTTTAGACTATTTTGTAAATATTAATTTGTCACTCCTGGGAGTGGCAAATTAAAAACTATTTTTTATAGAAAAAGATAGTCCAGATATAGTATACTAGGAGTTCCACCTGCTTAAAGATCATCGATTTACTCTATATATTGCATGTTTCAACTTAAAGCTATATTTTTGATTATGCTGTTTTTAATTACAAAAACGTTGAAAAGGGTATGTTTTTCCTGTTTCAAAATTATCAGATGATAATATAGATATGTGCAAAAGCAGACGACGAATCAACCTTGTGACAGAAACTTTGAGCAAGTTTTTATTACTAGCAAAAGCTTTCAACTCAATTTAAAGTCTTTTTTTTGAAAAGTTTTCGAAACATAAATTAGAAACTCTTCAGAAGTCTCATGCATCTCATCTTAGAAAAGCGTACTGACTGTATGCCGCTTGGATCCTCTACTCACAGAAAGAATACGATTAGTTGTATTCAGTGGGCAACTTTTCGAACGAGAAAAAAGGAAAGGTCCAAAAGATGTAAGAATTAGAGAACTTTTAATAGGAATATATATCATAGAAAAAACTAACCACTGCTGGTAGAAACTGGTAGTAGGTAGTTGTGTGCTGTAACGTTTAATAAATCAGTAACACTGCATGATTCTTGTTAAAGACTAGAAATGCACATGATATCATAATAAAGAATGTATCATGCGCAACCATCCAATGTATCAAGCAATCATAATAAATCATCTACAACATATATATATAGATAAACTGTATCCGAATAATCCGTGAACAAATGGGGCCGGACAATAAGCTGTTAATGAATATATGAAAAATTCCTAAGTCAAAAGCATAGATTTGTCCTACTTTTGGACTTTGCGGTGTCCGATGCAGAGCAGATTGTGGAAAAAGAACACTCAATGCTCAATCTTCAGCATCCGGAGAACTTTTTCCCACTTCCAGAAGTTCTCTACATCATAGCGTACCTATTTTACAAAAAATGTGACTAAACAAAAAAAAGAAAAAACCCTGATCAACTGCATAATGTCTGTCGACATAATTAAATGAATTAATTTAAAAAGTCTAACAGAATGCACCTACTCTCAAACTTGCGCGCCTCCTTTCATCGGTTTAGTGACTAAGTGATAGTTTTTACTCAACAATTGACTTTTATATTATCAAAGCATAGCACAAATCGTTTCTTTGCATGTAAGGAGTTCGACAAATAGTGATGATTGAATTAGCGACAACAGAAAGTATATCAGAGGTTGTATACAATAACTAATAAGTATTATTACAGTACTGTTGATATATATCAATTCATCGATATTGGGTTTAGGATTTATGTTAGTTGTTTTGCTAAACGTTCACTCTAATGTTCGACAATTTAACAGAAGTTGAAATTTATGTTATTTATTGTAAACTCACCACTGTAAATACGGTACTGGGAAAATATGATGCTGAAATAGATGTTGTTTCTTCTTGGTTTATTAATACTTCAGATAAAATTACTACGTATGATCCAGACACACATTGGAATCCACAACTTGTATTTGATAATGTTATTGGAGAGTCAAAAATTCGAACACGTTTTGAAGTGGAACATGAAACAGGAGATGATGGTAGAACGCGTATAATTCAATATCAGAAAATATCAGCAACATTTTCTGAAGCTTTCAAAGTACGCCAATTTCCATTTGATATACAAAATTTAGGTCTGTTTTCATTTTGAAGTTTTAAAAAGTTTAGAAATATTGTAGCTGATAGGATATTAATGAAATAGGACTTTGAGACTGAGTTAAATATGCTTGGACAACTGTAGATAACCCATCCTTTCCCCTCACATCAAACAAACTTTTAGATTTTTCAATATGCATTGAAACTTATCCGTTCAAGCATTGCAGGTGTTCTCATAACGACTCTCCATACTACATCGTCCATACGGCTAATTGGTAAACAAGAATATAGTTTTTTGGCGTATAAAGCTGTACTTGAAAATCAAATATGGGATTTTAATCAAACTGTGTTCGTTCAAGAAACAATTTATCAAGAACAAACTCATTATTTAAAGTCACGGGAATATCCACGTTTAAGATTTAATGCTATTGTAGCCAGAAAAAGTCAATTTTATGTCATAAATTTATTATTACCTCTATTTTTTGTCACATCAACCATATTTGTTTCATTTGCTCATGATTCAGGTGGAGTTTCATCTCGAATAAGTGCATGTGCAACAACTCTATTAACAGAAATTAATTTTCGTTTTATTATTCATAATTACTTGCCAAATGTGCCCTATTTAACATCATTGGATATTTACTCAATGGCATCTATTATGTTTATTGTTATGGTATTTGGATGGCATGCATTTGCCGGCAAATATTTGAAACATATTCCTTATGGTCAATTGGACAGTTATGTTGTATTAACTTCTGCTAGTATTTATATACTGGCTCATATAGTATTTGGCATATTTGGGTGTTATGTACCAAGACAAAAACAAAAACGTGCTCTCAATACAAAACCGACTCTTTTTGTTGACACTCCCATATTAATTGAAACTAATAACCCTGGCTACGAACATACTCGCGTAAGATTATAGAAGAACCGCGATCATTACACAGTATTGCCTGCATACCTGCGATGAACTAATCAAACCATAGTGCCTATTTCTAAACGAAAATGATTAAACACTAAAACAGTTTTATTGGCAAAGAAACTTGGTTTACTGAATTTCATTTATAGCATTCGGTGCACTTTTCTCTGGCAACATAGTGTTTGTGTACATAAAACGGATGCCGCAAAAAGAATTGCACTGTTAGTATTTTCAAATTTTCTTTTCCTCCTTACACTTGATTGAGCTAGGTTTTTCATCATAAGATTCCCCGTTGGATTCTCTACAAAAAAAATGTGTTGACTGTTTATTGTAAAATCCGAACGTGTAAAATGCCATAAGAAATTGTGAGAAAATAAACGTAGTTACAATTTTTCTAGTATTACTTGCTAAAAGTTTGTGAGAGAGGAAAGCTGAAGTAGCCATCGTGTACGCCTCGAAAAGCTCTATTTTCCATCTATAATTTAAATAATTTTCAGTTGGAATTAAAGACACAAAAATTTCATTATTTTTGCCAATTTTTCAAAAAATGACGATTTTTTTAAATAATTAGTACGTGACAAAAGTTTCGCCCGCAAACAAACTCACTCATCTCGCGCACAGCAAGAACACTAGGAAAAGTGATACCATTATTATACATAGTACTCACTGACAATTCATTATTCTTATTCAGCTTGGCTATTTCTTGTCATTTTTTTCAGATTAATTAAATAATAAAAATAAGTATAAAATAAAGTATTCTTGCTTCGTCGACAATAATTAAATTGTTATCGTTTCATCCGCAGTAATTTATTGCTCGATTCATCGCTACCTTTTTTAACTTGGTTCGTCGACACAATTCTTGTTTCGTTGACAGCTTTTGAACCATTGTAAAGTAATATATGGTTTGACCCGCTAATGGTACCTTTTTTTCTCTTTTTCAAAAGAATATGGTAAGCACACTAATAGCTTTTGGAAAATTGCTAACAGTTCGTTGAATACATTAAACATTTCTCTACGAAATGGGATATTTCTCAACTCCGAATGATGTACCCTTGGTGAGATACGAAGATTTTAAATATAGTCCCAAATTTCGATTTAGATGCTATCTGAAAAGTGACTAGAAAATCATAAAAACGAATATGCAAAGGTCTTTAACTCATACCAGTTTATAGAGAAACGTTCACTCTGCAACATAGAATATTTTTTGAAGTACACCGTTACATCGATAAAACAGTATGATTTTTACAATAACGCAAACAAACTGTAGCGCAGTGACAAAAATAGTAAAAAATGTGGACTAATTTTTAATATTATTAGGATCCAATGTTATTTGGTTCTCATCGAAGAGGTATGGAGGTTTCTAAATAGGTTTTCTCAAAATCTTGAAAAGCTGACTTGTCGAAAACATTTTACTTTCCGATGCTTCAAAATAAAATAAAAAAACAGATCCAAAATTCTATCAATAATACCAGGAGATAGAGCAAACATTTCTGATCAAAATGAGATATCTCCCAGCTCCGAATGATGTTCTGATCAAGAGTTATGATGGTTTTGCCAAAAGCCCTAAAACATGCAACATATTGGCGCCACCATATCTCGAAAGCGACTTCCATCTTAACACCATTTCATAGCTGCAAGATTTCTCGATGACGAAACAATGCAGAGAGCTCGGGAAGGTCCTAAAGTGAAGCTGACACATGTGGCTAGAAGGCTAATAGATTGATTTTTTATATTTGATTCAGATTCGTGGTTAGGAAAATATCTTTACGCAAATTAATGAGAATTTTTCGATTTTTGGACTTTTGACGCTGACCAAAATAATTAAGCTGAGAAAAACGACAAGAAATAGCCAATCTGAATAAGAATAATGAATTGTCAGTGAGTACTATGTATAATAATGGTATCACTTTTCCTAGTGTTCTTGCTATGTGTGAGATGAACGAGTTTGTCGGTGAGTGAAACTTTTGTAGCGTACTGAATAATTTGAGCCTTTCAATAAAACAAATAAAGCTTACGAGGGAACCTCACCAACTGATACCCTCTGTTTGAGCTCATACTCTGCTCATAGGTAGGACTCATAGTGTAGATAAAAACTCTAAAAGGATTCATCCCCTTGACTCTTGAAGACCTGGTTTTC
>CAJNOQ010004128.1:0-18291 GCA_905250885.1 Didymodactylos carnosus | reverse complement strand
TAAATAGTTTCGTCAATTTATGCGAAACCTTAACATGGTTTCATTCAAAACTGCAAACGGTTCCGTACGAAAGGGGCTCGGATTCGCAATCCAATGAGTTTTGTAGAAAACCTTTTGCAGTTTTGAACGAAACCATGTTAAGGTTTCGCATAAATTGACGAAACTATTTAAAGTTTAGTAGATCATTGTAGAACGATGGGAGGTTTCATAGATTTTAGCTAAACCATTTTAGGTTTTGTAGACCAAAAGATTTCTACATTTGAAACGAATTCGAAACTTCAAGCAGAAAAAGTTTTCGTTAGGAACAAAATTATTTTTATAGAGAATATCAAATATATTTGATAGTTTCTCCTCACTATCAATGAGTAGAGATCAGTCATTTTTGTTAAAAGATAATATTTCGTTCATATATAAACTATATTTCTTTGGTTTTTTAACTTTAATCACAAGACGAGTGTTTTTGCTATCGATTTTTCTTTTACATACGTTAGATACTTGTTATTATTATGAATAAGTATATTGTTTTGATTTCTTTAATATCGCACCTATTTAGATGTCAAACAGATCTGATCAAAGAAAAGGGAGTTATTGATTTGTTTTGTTTATTGAATGTCATCATATTTAATAGAGAACAGAAATAAAAACAATATTTCCATTGTATTTCCCCCACTCTCAGATTGTATACATCTACACCTACACCTGTACAAAATGATAAAAAATAAATTAGTCAGCAAGAGAAATAAATGTACAGTCTGAGTATCCTAGTAAGATACCTGAGAAAGTAATCATTTAAGTTAGTCACTTCTAAAATTAAGTATATGAAATCTAGAAGTCAAAGTCATATATGACATACTTCTGATTAAATAGATATATTAAGTTGACGCAAATTAAAAAAAGAACGTTTAACAGTAACTTTTTGGTGAATATCCAAAATTATTATTTATTTTTAAAATCGAATATGGTGGGGGAGAATTTTAATCTGACGATAGTTCCCAGTTTGAGATATCAATATTTTTCAAAAACTGTTCGTTGTTGTACCAGACTTGACTTCTAAAAGTTGTTGTAGTACTCGTGTAATAGAAGAATTTCTCTTATAATTTCGGATTCAAGGTACTGTTAGGCCATATAAAATGTTGGAATGGTCTACACGCTCTGAAATCCTTCCATTATCTAGTTTTTACTTATGTAAGACTGGATGTTAGAAAACCATCAGTAACGACTTCGGATTGCAGAGCTTTGAATATATATATTTCTAAAACTTTTAACGTCAGCTAAAATATGAAGTAGGAAAATTTTGTAAAAATGAGGACCTTTTCTTTTTGATTTCAGTAGGAATCGCACTCCAGTTTTGATTGAATAAGTCATAGTCGTGTGACCACAGATCATAACAGTCGAAACCTAGTCACTAACACTCTAAAATGATATCAGGTACACGCTCCCCGACTCCGAACTTTTCATTAAATTATTAAATTGCAGATGCCGACATCTTTTTAGCTTCTGGTGTTTTCGGCTGTTCACAAATATTTATCTGAATATTATTTGATATTAGTATAAACTACTCAACAGACTCTAACTGTTGACTGTATCAGATGTTAATAGATGCTAACGTATTTTATAAATGCCCAATTTGTTACAGCAGATTATTCTGAAACTATTCGTTTACTCTGTAACTCTTAGCAGAGCCAGTTTTTGCTCTATTTGAGCGAACGGTGGAATATAATGTTAGATCTCTCAGATACGTTCATGCAATAAACTGACATTCCTATCACTCACGATTAACCATGCATCGAGTAATTGACTAAGGATTTTATATTTTTTCCAAAAACCTGGCGTTTCGTAAATTGCTTCATTAAAAATTTTCTGACTCGGTAAGAATATAGAAAACATTTCTCTAAAACAGATGAGAGACTGGACATCTCTGTATCATTTGTTTGAGATTTCGGCAGCGATACCTCAAGAACACATAATCGAGTATCGAGTACTCGGTTAGTCCCTTATGGAGGCATCGCTGCCAAAGTCTCAAACAAATGATACAAAGATGTCCAGTCTCTCATCTGTTTTAGAGAAATGTTTGCTCTATATTCTACCGAGTCAGAAAATTTTTAATGAAGCAATTTACGAAACGCCAGGTTTTGGAAAAAATATAAAATCCTTAGTCAATTACTCGGTGCATGCCTACTCACAATATCGATTCATCAATAAAAAGAATATTTAGCAATGACCGAATTTCGATAGTTCACTCTTCTTTTTATTCAGTACTACTCAAGACCGTTTCTACTCACTTCGAAACAGCATAATGTTTCCTACGTTAAGTGGTCTGGTGTGAGTTTGATTTTCGTTTTTTCTCTCTCTCTCTCTCCTGCAGTCTCCATTTGCATAATGACACAAATATGACACAATCTTAAGTATACAGCAAAACATTTGTCATTTTAACACGTTATAAAATGTAAAAGTCCATTCAAGGATAAATGGGCACATAAATCAAGGTCAGAGATATTTTACGACAAGAAGTTAAAGCTTTAATGAGTTCATTTTTGGATTAGATGAAGAAAGTCAAGGTTGGAATTTGTAAAAAAAAAAAAGTCATGATTAATCAATGGTACTTTTTACTCTAACAATGTGCAGCGAGAAATTTTATCGGTTTAATTATCGTATTCTATTCCGTTTAATCTCTCACTCATAACAATCTAAATAGATGTAGATTGTTATATCATATTGATCTCTTTATTAGTGCTATATGCTTTTCTACTCAAAATCTGTGTGAAAAATACGGATATGTCGCCTTTTGTTTCAGTTTTATGTTCAACATTAACGTTTTCTGATTTTTTTTTGGTATGCATTCTTTTTAAAACATTTTTTTTTGTCGTCGTTGACCTTAATTTTTTCTTCATCTACTCGTTTACATTGATGAAAAGTGAAGGAGTTTCAAAAATGTTATGATACGAAACAAAGAAAACAAAAAGTAATGGCATTCTTTGAATAGAAACAAGTTGACCAGTATACATCTAAATGAAAGAATGACTGCACGTGTTTCTGATGATAAGGATGTTTTCGTCGTTTTGTAAGATTTGACTATTATTTTCTGCTATTTTTAGATACATTCACTCTCTTCTTTTGTATAGCAATGTCGATGATGAGTTAAGCCAATAATTGAGAATTAATCCTAATGATCGACTGAAGAAGAAATTAGTTGATTAATAAGTAAGAAAGATTTTTAAAAGATTTGTTTATACTATTCATAGCTAGAAGAAAATGATTTTAATTGTTTCCTGTTTGAATATGTCCATGGTTGTTGAGAAGAAAAAATCAGCCTGTAAAACACAGTACTTTACATAAGTATCGTATACTATTAACGTGAATGAATTTCAAAACAAAAATAATAGAAACTCTGAATCGGGATACCTTAAGCTATCTGTTAGTGGAAAAAATTTTCGATTCCGGCTTAGAAGTTGGTGTATGTATATGTGATTTTTCGTATACAGTGGTGGCCAAAATTATGAAATCACTGTATTTTTGAAATTTTTCGATGAAGCCGAGCAGCTAGGTCAAATCTGAATAGTGATTTCCATAGCCCTTGAAGTTTTCTAACAGATGTGGTATGTGTCAAAATTTCAGAAATAAGGATTTTGAAGAAAGTTTTTTAGAAAATCGCTCCAGCGGAAATCTAAGTTCTGGAGGATTTTCAATACAGCCATCTAAAAAAAGAGCATAAAATTCTGAATGAAATAAAGAATCGCTCAGCTCTCTACAATCTTTAGTTGCAAAGTTGGAGGCGTCAGAAAATCCAAAGAAATGTGCTTCTTCTTGGTTTTTTAGTCGATTTTTTTCTTCGTTATTTCTGATGCCTGCAACTTTGCAACTAAAGATTGTGGAGAGCTGAGCGATCCCTTATTTCATTCAGAATTTTATGCTCTTTTTTAGATGGCTGTATTGAAAAGCTTTTTAACAAAATCCTCCAGGACTTCGAGTTTCATTGGAACGATTTTCTAAAAACTTTCTTCAAAATCTTTTTTCTGAAATTTGAATATAAACTTCATCTGATAGAAAACTACAAGGGCTATGAAAATCACAATTCATATTTGACCTAGCTGCTCGGCTTCATCGAAAAATTTCAAAATACAGTGATTCCATAATTTTGATCACTACTGTAGTGTAGTGTAATGAGCACGCACTTTTTAACACTCATCGAACTTGACATAAAATTTGTCAAATTTTTGTGAGATTATCACTTTTTAGATGCACATAGCACAAATTAGCGCAACCGTCTCCAGACCGCAGAGCAGGTTTCTCAAAAGTCCGTAGTTTTTCAGGAAAAATCCAACTTTTCAGCCCAGGAACAGCTTGGAAAACAATAAGGTCATATTTGGAATCTGCATCAAAAAGTGCATCGAAGGATATATAAAAAAAACTTTTTCGAAAAATTTCGGGCGAAGGGCCCCCTCCATCTCAGGAATTTTCGTAGAAAAAAACAAGAATTTTTTTTTTTGACTGAAGATTATCCTCTCAGGGATAAACAATCATTTCTAAGCAAAAAGAAGTACTTTAGATGGAAAAAATCAAATGTTCGCATATTTCGCTGGTAGACTCATTGTCTTCAGACCAATTCCACATTATGTTTGAATCTTACAAACTCCACCATCTATGTGTTATCCCAGTATCCATATTTTTGTTCTATGCAAACGTAGATAACAATCCAGATCACATAATAAACCATAGGTTATGGTGTTTAATAAACCTGATCATCTGTTCGATTATGCTTTAGTAATAATTGATATCACATGTGAAAGGTATAATTTGTTTTTTTGTACATGAATCTCTGTTTCATTTTAGGTCTTCCAATTTGCGTGTGTACATTTATGTAAATAATTGTGAATATTCTTAGAAAACAATGGATGGTGATGAAAAACCTGATGATCATTGGTCTAATTTCTTATCATTTCAAAAGAAAAAACGTTTTCTATTCAATGTAAGTTAATTTTCTATTAAATTTAAAAAAATATCTCTACTTGGTCAGTCATCTATTCAGATGAAATTGTTTATTATTCATTCTATCTTTATCATCTAGGTTGAATTAGAAATAATTCGTGTTGTCTCAATGCCATATAACGGTGGAAAATTTTTTTTTAAAATTCGATTATTAAATGGTGGCAATCACACTTACACATGCGATGAGTATGTGCTTCAAGAAGAATTTTGTTTCGTTTTCCTCTTGATAGGAACCTGTAGTTTGCCTTTTATTGACATTTAACGTTATTACGGTCAACATACAGTCTGTTGTCACGCTTTCTGGCCCGATCAAGTAAGATTACCCGTTTCGGAAAGATGTATTGCCCGAACAGGAAATATGGTTCGATCGGGCAAGACGTATCTTAGCCGTTTTGACAAGATGTCTATACTTTTTCTTTCAACGGATTAGCGCATAAATCAAAGCAATAGAGCGTGTAGACACTTATCCCACGTGATAAGAGCGGCAAAAACTGCATCAAATAGAGTTTGCCTATGGTGATTCGGTGCTTTCTTGTATAGTCAGAAAACTGACCAAGTATATCTAGGTATGTAGTTACGGACTAGTTATTTCTGACTGTTTTTTGGTGTATCAAGCAAAATTGTTATAACGCGGTTATTAATAATCGCTCATACTTGCAGAGCGTCTCATTTTGTAGACAAATGTTTGTTCTATACATTTGTATGGAAGATAAAATTAAAGGTTTGGAAGAGAGAAGCGTTGTTAACGAATTACCGAAGAGGCATGAACAGTTATGTTACTGGTAACCAGTTACCATGTACAGTTACGGCATTTAAGAATTGCTCATATTTTTGTCACAATTAACTTTAACTTTTTTTGTTTCAACAAATACGTACAACAAATATTTGTCTACAAAATGAGATATTCTGCAAGTCTGAGCGATCCTTAATAATTGCGTTATAACAATTTTCCTGGATGCCCTAATACCAGTTATATAACTGGTGCATGCCTAACTATATCTGCCTTAGGACTACCTTGCTTGATCGGGCAAACTTGCCCGTTCGAACAATATTTCCCGATCAGGCAAGGACAAAAGATTGCCTGGTTGGACAAGATACATTATCCGAATGGGCATTACTGTCAAATCGGGCAAGATAAATTGCAATAAATTCAGCTATGTTTGCTATTCGTCTTTGTCACAAAAGAGAAAGAAGATTGAACCCATAACTTACGGTGAATAATCAGTGCACGAGGAGTAGAATGAATACTTCCCACCCATTAGACAACTGATGATTCTTGAGATCAGATCTTACCCGAACGGGCAAGTTGTCTGTTAAGGTGTGCCTGTGATGATAACGGGCTGACATAGCTCTTCTAGCTTGCTAAAAAACTGAAACTTGACCAGGTAGTGTGTAGGAGTAGCTTCAACAATTGGACAATAAAAATTGGAATCAAGCTGGCCTTCTATTCACAGCTATACGGATGATTAGTTAAAACATTAGTTAAGAAGGTCATTTTCGAATATGATTAGCTTAAGAAAAAATCTCAAATGCATAACCGCACGGCGAGGTATTCTTCTTCATTTCCATAGCTCATCTTGATTCTTAAAAGTGGACGTATCGTGCGATTTTTGTCGTTGTGAGATTCAAGTTTAGTAATTCGTTACGTTTTTCTTTTTTTGAATAAATTTTTCTTTGATTTTATTGTGTTGTTGATTTCTTTTTTTTTTGTTTAGACGATATGAGATTAATGAAAATAAAGTTGAAATAGATAAATCCAATCGTTTTTCATGTAAAATGTATGCAAGAACCGATACGCTGGCATTAGATTCCTGTATGTGTAGAATCTCAATTAGAAAAGTGAGTTTTAAAGAATAAAATTTAATTTAATGTTCGAGAAATAGAGGAAGATAGACATCGAATTATTGAAGTGTAAAGTAGAAAATTGTTTCATGGGTGACTCTGAAGATAGTCGATCTATTAGTGTTAATTGTCATTAAAGTTGAGAGTTGAATGAGTTGAACGTGTTGTCTTTGTTTGTTTTAGAAAGAGCAGAATCTTGTTCTATGAAATGTTTTTTTGTGAGCGTTCTATGATTATTTGATTAATACTTGAAGTCAGGCATTACTTTACTTAACAGTCCGTGAATAACTTAATAAAAGTTTACTTCTAACCAGTGTGTTTATCTCATCTTTTATTCAGACGTGTTGATCTTCTATTTGTAATTTGAATTAGATTTTCTCTACTTTAATTTATCATTGAATTTGTACCTTATTTAGGAGAGTCGAATAGGCAAAGGTTATGAGAAAATTGGTTATTATGATTTAGATTTGGCATCATACGCTGGCTGTGGTAAAGAATTAAAAGCGTGTCTATTGTATGCGTATGAATCACAAAAGAATAATCCAGCCAATGCTTATCTGGAAATTAGAATTAGTTGTACAATGAAAGAAAATGAAACTATCACCGATCCACTATTTAGAAGGTAATAAAAACATTGATAAGGCTCAAAAAAAACAAAATTGTTTCTATTCATTTATTCATTTCATTTTAGGCCCTATACAGATCCACCTTATATCAGACAAATTCAACCGAAAAACGATACAAATATTTTCAACAGTCAGATTGATTCAGAAATAGGTATATTTTAAACAGTGATCGAACAACATGAATTAAATTTGAATTTTTCCGTATTTAAGTCATAAAGATGTTAAATATTTTAACTATTTTAGATGTTAATGATCCTACTGATGTTTCGATGATTCAAACACAACTATCTCAAACACAAAAATATTATCCGGGTCATTCACGTCAAACAAGTAAAGGTTCAGTCAAATCTTTTCAATCCACTTATTCAGCATCAACAAATCCATTAACAGTAGCCGTATCTCCCACAGGATCAATGGGTGAAAAATGTCATCAAAGGTAACTTGTTCATCATTTTTTGAATACTTTATATCCTTATTTTTCGATAGAAAGAAACAAGCCATTTAACTTTGTCTCATTGTATGAAATAAATTCTACTATGATTTACATAGTATAGAGAACTATCCTTACAGTAGTCAAATGCCATAAATCTCAATTGAAAGACGACAAGATAGAACTTTAAAAACTATGAGACTTTTCGCTCTCATACAAGAGTACGCAGAACTATGAGTCATCAGTCTATGACTGGAATAATTGTTTGGACTATATGGTGATGTTTACGCATGTAGTAATCATCAGAGCTATTTAAAACATGTTACTATCAAATAATTAATAGTTTTCAAAACTTTGGATCGATATAGTAGTCGTTTTGCTTATTACAGTTTGTTTAGAATTGTTGAATTATAACAAAAATATCTGTAGAAACTTTGTGTAGTGGAAAAGAAATTCTAAAAATTTATTATAAATGAGATTTGTAAGTGGAAAAAAATGTGTATATGACTGATTAAACTGATGGATTATTATTAAAGACGAAAATATTGAGGATGAATAATAATTTTCAACATTCTCATAATTCTGAATATTTTTTGATGTATGAGAACGAAAGATCATATAGTTTGTAAAGTTCTGTACTACGATCTATGAATTAACATTATTCCCAAATGCATAGTTAACCTTCGTTTCCCTTAGAAGTATTCCTCTTTTCAATTGCGTCTTTCGATAAAAATGTTGTCAAATATAAGCCTTCTCCTTTTCATAACTGGTTAGAAATATCTTTTTTCCTTTGTATCATAAGACTCTAGCTATTCATATTATTCCACTACGACTTCTCGATAACTTGTTCTGATTTGTATCAAAATTTAACCATAACTACTAGAGATTTTTTTATCTTTTCTTTTCGAATTATAGCAAAGCTACTGAAAATGTCTCAATATCCAGGTTTTTTTAATTTTAAAACTTCTCTCACTCGAAAAGAAAAGATAATGGAATAAAAAATCTACACTTCTGGAATATTATCTAGTATTTGTAATAAAATTTTGAAGTCGATCGGATCAAGTTATCGGAAGATCATAGTGAAACGATATGAATGATTTTGTTATTTAAAATAAAAGATAAAGATCTTCAAAATTTCGTGAACTGAATGGTGCCGTTCCACTTCGGATAGTTAATCTATGGATTAAAATGATCGAGTCTACTGGTGATATCTGTTTGTCAAAATCTCCTGAATGCTAACGCACAGTTAAAACAAAAACGAATATTCAGAAAGAAACAGCGATTGAACAAGAAAAAGGACGTGTCAACAAGAAAATTGGGAAAAGAAATGAACATGTGCCCGTCGAATATTGCGCAATGATCTGTTTTCCATTCAAAAACCCACCATCACCATCAGCAAAACGAGTCAAATTTTCACATTGGATAACCTGTTCAATCGCTGTTTCTTTCTGAATATTCGCTTTTGTTCAAACCGTGCGTTAGCAACTAGGAAATTTTGACAAACAGATATCACCAGTATACTCGATCATTTTAATTCACACATTAACTATCCGAAGCGGAACGGCACCGTTCTATTCACAACATATTTTTGTTGATCCATCATCTTTTAACCACATTTTGAAAGTCTTTGTCTTTTAAAACAAATATATCTAAAAGTAGTTTTGCAACATTTCATATATCATGTTTTAGAGTATTGATCGAGCTATCTTTTGGGGAAAAAAACTAGTTACAAGGAGTTTAAGGAAAATCGAAAATACATAGAGTACAGTTTCTTCTATTACATCCGGGAGAGACTTGTGTCATAAAGGAACAGATGTTCAACTGATTTTTCAGTTGATGCTGGAAAAACGTAGTAGGTTTAATTCTTAGTTTATGTCTTGACAACATTTTATTCGACAAGACTCAAATTTGAGGAGAGATACCTTAAATTAGATACTAAAATGTATTTCTTTTTTAATGCAAAATTTCAATTATAAGTTGTAGAAACTAAAAATTATTTTCATTTGAATAGGTTTTGCTTGTGTTTTTTTAATGTTTATTCAATATTTTTTTTCCTTCTGTTAGCTATTCGGCTATAGGTTCACTGAGAAATGAATCACGTCATTTACATAATTCTCATTCGGACCCTAATATTCATGGGTAAATATGTTTGAGTGTTTGAGGATAATGCTTATTCTAAACTAATTTGATGAAATATAGAATGGTGTGTAGACACCCGTTATGCTATGTTTATGTTGCTTTGCTTCTGCTTGCTTGTTTGCTTGAAATAAAAATTTATTCTTTAACTTTTTAAATCTAATACATTTTGTTGTTTTCTTGCAAATAAATTGAACAAATGCTTGTTGACAAAAGTTTCATAAACTAAAAATAATTGCATAACAAATTGTTAATTTTCTTTCAATTCTCTCTGGTAAACAAAAATACTAAAGTAGACGTCTCTCATATTTGAACGAAAAAATTGCTTCTCTTTTTACTCTTTCTAACGGTTAAAATTTTAACGTCAATTATACATCTGTTTAGACAAGCCAGTGATGATAGTATCCACAGTATGGATAGTATACGAAAAGTGATCAAATCTAGAAGAGTAAGCAATTATTTTAATAATCTAATTTTCTCTTGAAAATCGCACTTTGACTTTATTTAGGCTCCTTACATCGAAGAATTTGGCGATATTCAACGTCGTTTACATGCCACGAGAGTCGATGCTAATGAAGTTGTCGATACTGTTATGTTGAAAAATGCTAAAACAATAGAAGATACAGAAGGTAAAGAATAAGTGGTATAAACACACAAATGAGTGGAACAGAAGACGTTAATCTCTCGATATTTTCTAGTTTTCTCCTCTCTATTAGTTTCTTCCTTGACTTTATTTTCTTTCTTTTTGCAAAAGATTCACCATTTCATTCTCTACAGAATAAAAAACATATTGAACATTTTTGTATAATACTGGGAGCCTTCAATATTTTCTAACTGGAAACATAACAAAATAAAAATTAGTTTGAACACAGACGTATACAAAAAAAGAAGTAAAATTGAAGGTATTTCGGAATGTCGTCTTTCTTTTTGTGTATCATCTATTCGGTTTGAACGTGTTCTGCAAAACAAAAGACGATTTTATCAAAAAATTCATCAGAAAAAGAAGGAATTTGACTTTTTTGCCTTGTTGTAGAAAAAGTAACGGAACTATTCAACTGTCTCTCTGTTCGGATATAAAAGAAGAATTATTCTACTTTCAGATAGAACAAACTCAGTCTCAAAATGTTGGATTTTGAACAAGAATTAAAAAATTTTCTAACAGCTCGAAAAATTCTAGTTTGAAAACGATGATTTCTAACGAAATCAATCGAAGAAAAAAACTCTCTGCTTCAACCACTTGTAATTATAAAGAATTTTAAATATAATCCATTGACATAGCTTTTCAAAGGCTACAAAATGTCTGTCTTCTCTGTTGTATACCCATGTCAACGAAATCGCCTAACTTTTGCTGATTAATCACGATTTTGACTCAAAAGGATAATTAATCGCCATTTTTCTGCTGTGTTTTCAAAGTAACAAGCTAAAAAAATCGTCGATTAATCGGTAAAAGTTAGGTGATTTCGTCGACATGGATAGCTCACAATATCGGGTGGCCGAGAATAAATGGCCCACCCCGTATTTTGCTTATAATTCTTTTTTCTTTTCAATCCTTATACCTGATTGGTTTTCCAAAAGATGCGTCGTCAAATTCTCTACAAGACTTGATCAAACATATGTCTATAGAATGTTAAGGAGAAAAATTAAACGAAGACTACTCAACATGATGAAATGGACCGACTTTCTAAGCTATTTTGTTTTACAAATTTTGGAATATTTTAAGTAAACGCTAAAGACAATGAAACAAATATGAAGATATTTATGAGTACTTTGAAGTATGCTCTTCCTCCTTATGCAGTTCACAGCTCGTTCAAATCTAAGTGAGCACTCAAAAATCTAACATTTCAAAATTTACCTCAAAGTGACCAAAATCTGCAAGTGAATTTATGAAGAAAGTTTTAAGATAACTTTCGCCGCTAAATCTGGTACAGATGTGATTTCTCAACAAAATAAAAAAAGACCAAGCTAAAAGGGTGCTATTTTGGCTTCGTTATACAGCATTTTCTAGGAGCTTCGAATCTCCACATTCAAAGAGCTGAATTTTGTAAAGCCTCAAAGAGGAAAAAATCGATGTAAGCATCAAAGATTGATTTTGTATTTGTGCATCTGATACTAGTTGATAGGGCTTTTCAAGTGCTACAAAATGCGTATATATTCTCTTCTTTTCATCATCCAGCTCAATGAAAGTGGTTGAACAAAACATTTTTTCAGCTTAGAAAGTTGGTCCGTTTCATCATGTTGGATATTCTTCGTTTAATTTTTCTTCTGAACTTTCTATAGAAATAAGTTTGATCAGATCTTGTAGAGAATTTGATGGCGCACCTTTTGGAAAAACACTCAGATCTAAAGATTGAAAAGAAAAAAAAATTATAAGCCAAAGACGAGGAGAGCCCATTTATTCTGGATCACACAATATAATTGAAAACACTATGTTGTAAAATGTTGAAGGTTCGCAAGATTGTACAAAAATATTCAATATGTTTTTTTTTGTGGAGAATGAAATGGCGAATCTTTTTTGCAAAAAAAACAAAATGAAGTCAAGGGAGAGACTAATAGAGAGGAGAAAACTAGAAAACGTCGAAAGGTTGGCGCCTTCAGTTCCACTCGTTAAGTAATAGACCTAAAACTAAAAACAAAGTCACTTCGAAAAATTATTAGGAATGTACAACGCAATAAAACTTTTATGAACACAAAAGAAAGGACAAGAGATTTATTTCTCTCTTTGTTTGTATTTAGGTTTTTTACGTTTGATTTATAACAAAGATGGTTCAACGCGTGTTGGTACTGGTAGCAAATTACAACAACAATCGTCAACAAATTCACTATTTGTCGCTTAACTTAATCCAATTAACAAGTCATTCATATCCTTTCATATTCTTTTAGTCTTTATCATATGTGATAGTGTGTGTGTGTGTAGTGTTTTTCTTTTCGCTTTATTTCATATTTACAATGAATGAGACTACTTGATATTTTTTTTTATTTTTTTCTGTATTTATTTTTTAACTCTTGTCATTCTGTAATTATTCACATATGTTTGGTTGTTTATGCATGTAAAAAGAATAAAAATGTTTTATTTTTATCTATTTAATGCTTGTTTATTGTACGTATAAACGATTTGATAAATACTCATTGTTAAATTTAAGAAGCACTAAATCGAACCTATCCAAAATAGATTATTTTCTCTATCCTTACATGTAAGATTGTTAAACTCTATCCTTAATGTCTTGCTCTCCCATTCTTCCGATTGTGATCTTAACACCTTTTAGACAGGAAACGAAAAAAGTCGTTTTTATGAAAAGTACGAAAATTCCGTCTTTCTGACGGAATTTTCGTACTTTCCATAAAAACGACTTTTTTCGTTTTCCGTCTAACAGGTGTTAAGAGATGACGTCACAATATGCAGTTTATAACATTTTCAAACAGTTTCTTTTAAAATTTCTATGATCCACAGTTAATTAAAAAAGGCATTTAATTTCGCTTTACCTAATCAGAGACATTTCGTTTTCTATAACCTTGTGCAACTTAAATTGAAATTAAACATGACTGGAACCATTCAGATTAGTTATATTTACTTAACATCTTATTATTATTTTGTTAGTTTGCTGTGTATCATATTTTTTTATATTCAAGTCAGTAATTTTCTTGTTATTCAAACGATATTTCCTGTAGAAATTGTGATTGAAGAATTGAATAAGTACGATGTATTTTTGTACTGTATTACAGTATATGTGTGTATCTTTTATCGAAATAAATAGCTCAATGACATTTTGCGTAGATGCAAAGATGTCTGACTGAAAAGATGATATGAAATACATTTTTTACCATAACTGTTTAAACTACTACGCTTCATTATAATGTAAAATGAAATTGCATGATGTGTTTGTAATTCTACATTGAAAAAAGTTGAAAAGTTATTTATTTTTTAGGAATATAATGTCTAAGTGGGTTAGATTAATTATACATCACTATTATTTGGATATTCATCAGCCATTAGATTAGATTTGTTTCTCTCGCTATAACATTTACAAGTAACTCTTTCATTCTGAATCTCATATATGATAACAGGTCGAAAAATATTTGCTTATACTTAATAATTTATAAAGAGTAAATAAATTCCATTGGGTTCGAAATTTTCGTTCATTGAAAGTTAGATTTCTTTTAAAAAAAATACAATAGGCACATGATTTTGAGAAAATAAACTGAACAACTTTGATTTTTCTCTAAAAGAATGATGATCACATTGTTCAGGCGAATGAGAAAGGGATATTTTTTTCAATACGGAAATAGAGAGAGTCGTGCAAGTAGAGCAAACGTATGTGAAAGTCTTCGGTTATGAGCGAGACTGTCAGCTTTTGAATTCTAGAAAATCGATCGATTTAAATAATTTCCAAGATTCTGGAAACTCCATATCGAATTTCTAAAATGCAATAAGTCATTTTTTTCAGCTTTGCTGAAGTTTTTAATACCAGTTATCCGAATAATACGAAGACGACTCTTTAAACAGTCAATGGTGTTATATTTAAAGCAAGGGATTTTATTTGGTAACTCGGTTCTCAACGTTTTCTAGAATCAGTAAGTTTACAGAAGTTAAAATACTTGTTAAGTGAGCACGAGATAAGGTTAAAGTAAGATCTAATTAATAATCACCAAATGAACAGACACTGTTTGACCTTATCGTCTTTGTACCAATCAAAATACAAAACGCAAAGCGGTTTAAATTTCTTAAAATGAGTATGTTCAATGCTTTTCCAATTTAAAATAGGTGCCGATGATGGGCTTTTGGACAAGTAATGAGCTACAGCTTTATAAAAATAAGTGTAAATATCAGCTTTACCTTCTGTGTTTAGGCCTTGAAACAAGAAGCTGTATCGTAAAAGCAAGTTAATTTCTTTTGAGAATACATTAGTTCTCCATGAATAGAACCATACAGCTATAGAGCAGTCATAATCACTTTTTTCCAGAACCGCTAAATTATGCGTCAAGGAAATTTTGTCTTTTTTTTGTTTATAAGATTTTTCAAGTTAACTGAATTGACTGATGGTGATGGAAAATAGTATAATAATTTTTGTTTTCTTTTTTTCTACCTTTTTTAATAAATAAGCAGGTAAATGAGCAATGCATCTTTCAAAATGTAAATTATAAACAACAACATTTGAGAGCATTCTTAACCTCGAAGTCCGTCAGGTTTAGGCAGTCCCGGACAAGCCTTTTCTTTTGTCGTTTAATGTTTCAAGTCTCGACAGACTTCATAGGTAACAAAGTACAGTAATTCATAACATATATTTATCCTCTTTATTTCACAAAAACATTTTAAATGTAACAAAATGGATGAAAAATTACAGTGACTATGATTATAATAAATACAAATTGTAAAAAACATCATGTACACAGATTGATAGGTAAAATGAAATAAGAAAAAATTAAACAATAAACAATAAGTTGTTTATTGTGAGTGTTTACACAAGTCCTTACATACTGTTTCTGTGTTTTACTTGTCTTTGACGCTAAGTAGACTTTATATAAAAAAACACACCGGTGGACAAAATCTATTCAATGAAAAATATTACTATAGCCTCGAATGCCCACTGAAAAAAAATTTACGAATTCCTGCGTTGACACGCAGCAATCTGAAAAAATCCTGTGAGTATTGGATATATACTGCAAGTTTTTACATCATGTTACCTCGCCGAAAATTTTCCTGCAAGTTGGTGAGTATAATTGAGCAGGATTCTTTAACACGCTCACTTTTCAAGTTTCTTTTCTGCAGGATTCTGGAGGATTCTTCTCTAGGCACACCATACAGGAACTTTTACATGCGTTCATGCGATATATCTCGCAGATGCTTCACTTTAGATAGCCTGCAGAATTTTTTCCTTCCTGTTATCACTTGTAATACACAAGATATCGCAATACGCAAACCCTGCAAGGTCTGTAGGATTTTTTCATGACTTATAGCTTGTGGATTTTGTCCGCCATGTCTACCTTGCGGCATTCTGCAATCTTTTCTCATCAATGTCTGTGCAGGGTGAACTTGTCTGTGGAGGAACTTGTCTGTATTTTTTATTTTTGGCAAGTTAAGTACTTCTGCATCTTTTCTTATAAAGTTATACAAGCTTTTCGCGTGTCGAATAAACTTCCGGAAATGTATACCTTAATATTTTTAACTATAACTTATCGATGTTTTACCGAAGTTTTTAAATTATATACGATTCAACAGAGTATTCAAATAGAGGCGGCGCCAGAAGTTTTCATCTGAGGGGGCTCAGCCACTGCCATTCTATATGACCTCCCTCCCATCTCGGAAGTTTTTTCGACTATTGTATTTGTACTAAATTACTACTGAATGTTTGATGTAACTAAAAAATGACATGTTGTTTAAATCTGAGGGGGCTCAGCCCCCGCCAGCCCCCCTGTGGCGCCACCACTATATTCAAAGGGATTACTCTCATTTCGTCGATTCAGTCCCGATTCGTCGACACTCACTCTCACACCGCCCCTCCCGCCTTTGAAATTCTTTGATGTATATTCTCTGAAGTGTCCGATTTGTCGACGAATCGGGACGATACCATTTCGTCCCATACTTGTTTCGTTCCGTTTATTTTCTAGCATTCTAGTCATTTTATAACTATTCATTTTTTTTTCTATCAACTGTATACTAATCAATATTAATATAATTCATTAAGATAATGTAAGAAATTGATAGATGGCTTTATAAGTTACATTTATTATTTTATTTACGAGTTACAATGAAACAGGTAATTTTAAAGTATTAACACATTTGTCACATTTAATTGCAAGTTCAGTTCCAGACAAAGTACCATTTTTATATCGTGTAAAATATTCCTTCAATTTATTATCACAGTTGTTGTAAACTTTCACCCTCTCATTTCGTCAGATCCTTGCTTTTGTTTCATTTATGAGTATTGTTTCTTTGCAAAAGCTTTTCCATTAAACACTTAAATTCTATCATGGAGTATACAAAATGACTTCGTTAAAATTAAATTGCTATTGATCCAGGTTTAGAAAAACGAACTAGTCCATATTGATACGTATCAACCTATGAATATGCCATGTATCAGTTTCTTACGTTATCTTAATGAATTATATTAATATTAATCAGTACACAGTTGACAGAAAAAAATGAATAGTCATAAAATGAATAGAATGCTAGAAAATAAAGACAGGACGAAACGAGAGGGGACGACATGAGACAAAACGAGAGCTAATTAAAAGATATGAGACGAAACGAGAGGATACCATTCAAAGCTGAAGAAATTTAGAATAGGCTGATATCTCTGCTTTGCTATACATCTTTTTTTCACAGTAGCCGGATCATTCTAATGATTTTAATTTCTTATTGATGGAAAAAAATAGAATATTCCTGACATAAAAAAGATCTTTTCAGCTATATATTAATAGTTTGGTGTTGAAAATGCGTCTTAAAGTCAAAGTATTAAGGTATACGTTTTCTAGAAGTTTATTGGACACGAGAAAAAGTTTTATAACTTTATAAGAAAAAAGTGACTTTCCAAAAACAAAATACAGACAAATTCCTCCACGATCACCCTGGAAAGACATTTGTGAGAAAAGTTTGCTGGATACCACAGAATAGACAGGGAGAACAAAATTGTTTTTCTTTCAACCAACCATATTCTGCCATGGATCTCGTAGGAAAAAACTTGTGAATTGAATAAGCCAAAAAGTCTTCGATGTTTCTTATCTTTACGCAGGATTTTTTCCATGCTGACCCTACATAAACTATGCAGGATTCTGTCAGGGGTGGCAGTATAAAACTCCTGCGTAAAGGTAAGAAACATCCCCAGATATTTTAATACCGACAACCCACGGGATCCTGCGCAAAGTACTGCGGGATCCTACATGAATTTTGATTATTTTTTTTTAGTGGGCGGTAGGAGAGCACTTTTATCTAATACTAGATTAAAATTTCCGACCAAATCATGTATTTTATCCAAAAATTTGCCACAAAAACCTGTTCTTAGTTGATGCCTTAACTTGATTTTTCAGACCAAGTCACACGTCAAGTCTTTGCAAAAAATCTCCAAGTCAAGTTAAGATGAGTCATAAGTCATAAAAAATTTACCAAATCAAGTCAAGTCAAACTTTGACTTGACTTGTCCAGCTGTGCTACCCAAGCAAAAAAATGCCTTTGAGATTATCTAGCTATAAAAATATGTTATCGGGCAATATCGGCTTGTGATAGCTAGCTATCCGTACCACTTTTATTGAGTTAGCTAGCTATATCGAGTATGATAG
>CAJNOQ010004127.1:0-18293 GCA_905250885.1 Didymodactylos carnosus | reverse complement strand
GCTCTTTAACCCATCGGAATAGTGCGTTACAGTGGAAATATCAAAAACGGAAATTTCAGTAAGTCATTCGTAACTCGGGAAAGAAGCCGTATGGATCCAAATTAGGCTTTTTGTTACACTAATGTGCCCTATTGATCAGCAAAATATGAGCTTAAACAGAGTGGGACGTTCCCTCGTTAACGATAATAAATATGCTCGTAGTACAAGTACAAAGAAGTATTTGTTGAAAGTATATAAGTAAAAGTACAAGTCCTTTTACTTTTACTTTTATACTTGTACTTGTCCATGCTCTGATTCAGGTATTTCTGATGTTTTTTTCCATAGTACAGGTGGTGTGCTTTTTCACTTTTTTTCGTAACCTTGAGTACATAAATAAGAGCAAAAAACAAAAAACGTTGGTACATACGACTTGTCTACCAGATTCTATCGTTCAACCTTCACTTAGTAAGCCATGCGCAGTTAGTAAGCGACAA
This sequence comes from Didymodactylos carnosus, assembly GCA_905250885.1. Lineage (NCBI taxonomy): Eukaryota > Metazoa > Rotifera > Eurotatoria > Philodinida > Philodinidae > Didymodactylos > Didymodactylos carnosus. The sequence continues at coordinate 17,820 of CAJNOQ010004127.1, read as the reverse complement.
GTTTCTGTATCGGGTCGAATATAAGTAGCTAGTATACTGATCAAAAAGTTGAATGATTCTGCTGTCATCAGGTCGCCAACCATGAAAAATACGTTTAGAAAATGGCTTTAAGCGTCGTAACAGCTGTTACTAGTCTTGAAAAATGTTTTTTATTCTTTTTCAATACTCCCTTTGTCTTAAAATCAAGTACGTTGTAAGTGGGTAGCACATAAATCATCTATGCACTGTGAAAGTTAGCCACTCTCATGCCGCAGAATGGCAAAATCTTTGAAAGTTCATAATTTTAATTGAATTAGAAGTGCATAGATGCTTCTTTTTTTATACACCTGGGATCTGGGAATTTCTGAGAGTTCATACTTAGTTTTGTGAGATATAAGTGCTAGTTTCTATCCTTTAACAGCCGCTACGTTGTCTAATTTGACACAAACCGATAAACTAGCGACATAAAATGCGTCGGTGACCTGACCACTGGACTTGCACGAATGCCATTGGTTATTATGAAAACCTGAGCAGACATAAAAGAGAAATGGTAAGCTAGTTTTTGTGATTAAACGCAGCTTGTATTATAAGTATATCGTCTACTGTACAGAGTTTACTACCCTATAAGTCGGTCATACGGAAAAGGAAAAGTTTCAAGGAGTTACTTGATTGATGGAAGATAAGATATTCTTATTGCACTGTCAACCTATTTATAAAACAATTCGTTGGTTGACGGATAGAATTAACAGTTGAAATTGTTTAGAAAAACGAAACTAATCACGAAGAGTTCTTGGACTGTCCGCGAGTAACCCCTGGACATAACTCTACGGCCTTTCTATTTATTTTCTACAAGGATCCTATATGATCTTATGCATCATGGTTTCGACGTAACTCGAACCCACACTGACATTCAAAAACTAGCTCGAACCCAACTTGATCCTAGGATCGGGATACAATTTTCTATTTTCTACATTATGATGGCTCCTATAAGTAGTGTAAAACGTTTTGAGGTAAAAGTTTACCTGTACGACTTATCGTTCCAATGCTTCAGCGTGTTTACGGTCGACAACACGAAAAGTGAAAATTCTTGTACATGACTGTTGATGAGTTATTATTTTCTGTAAATGCAGTCAGTATTGATGAGAGAATCCAATAGAGAATATTCAACTATAACTCAGAGTTACTGAAATATCGGATCAAAACTTTAATTGTCTGTCTAGTTGTTGATCTACAGATCAGAGTTAAAGTGAAGCGATGACAGTTTTGATTATACGATAACGCCCTTTTCAGTGCCTCCGACAAGTTGCCGCAAGTATACACTGTAATCAACAATTGATTGAAAAGATAAATTTAATACTTATCATATATGAAAAAGTTGAACGAGTGTGCTAACGGAATCAATATACACATTAGCAGTGAGCGAAGCGGTCTTGTCTTCAGGACAAAATGAAACGACTTTTAGATTGTGTGGTGAAAAAAAACGAGACAGCTTAGAAAAAACTTTGACAATAAGAGACGAAATTCGTTGTTTCTAGACTCACGCGACGACTGTAGATGTTTGTTTCGCGATATGAAGCAAAGACGTTAGAAGTAGAGATGGGCCATAATACGTAGATAAACTTTAAAGGAACAGAACGAAAGATTATTCATTATCCACTATGTTTCATTTATATACGAGTAAAGAATATTCGAATAATGCGTATATGAATACACGTAATGAACGTAACAGTAATTTTTTTCTCACATATTTTGAACGAAGAAACATTTATTATATTTCCTCATTCGTTCTTGTTTGAAATTGACGTTATTACGTTTCTCACGTAAGAAGCTCATTATTACGTCAAAAGCAGCTATATCGTACCCAGCACTAGGCCAAGGGTAGGCCATGGCCCATCTCTTAGAAATTTCGGAATGAAAAAAAATATTTTGAATGAAATCTAAAATAAAAATACTACCAAGAACCGTTTTCTGTGGTCAAAAAACGGTTTGGCCCACCCCTTGCTGAAATTCTAAATACGTCGGTGACTCATTCATAAATAGAGATGAGCGGTAACGGTAAAAACGTGTTATCATTACCGACGCTTCGGTAGCAATATCAGATTTGTACGGCGGTAATTTCAAACTGGTAAAAAATCTCAAAATTTTACCGCGGTAAACTTCGATAAGAAATTTTCTTACCGTTACCGACAGTAAATTACCGCAGCGTGTGTGATTAATGTTTTTATTCATAGAACAGAACCAGTTAATATCAATGAAAAACATGAAAAAAAGTTTCCATTTACCGTTACTTCACTTTGCAGTTTGTCTTTGAGAGAAAAAATGTTGGTGTGTAACGAGAAAAAGTGGACTTCATAGAATTGAAACATTTTTCTATATCTTCTCCCTTTCCGTCCAGTTTGATAAAAGAAAAAAATCTTGTTTTTTTTTACAATCATGGTGTGCGCACGCTCTTGTAAAATGCCTTAATGTATTTTCTACTATAAGTTATTCGTTGCTAGCGAATAGAACGTTAAAAAGTCAAAATGAAAGTTCAGTAAAAATTACTTTTTTACCGTTACCGGCTTACGGTAAAAGCTTCAAAATTTTACTGCGGTACACTTCGGAAAAAATTTTTTTACCGTTACCGCTCATCCCTACTCATAAATCAGCGATAATATAGTTTGTCTTCTCCAAATGAGAAAGTAGAGTAATATCACATCTTGTGACGAATGAATAAACTGATATTTATCAGAGGCAATGCTTTTCTGTTTGATGACACTACACTATACAGAATAGTGTGAGCACTATGTCAAATAACGTTATCAAACTTACGTGTACCATTAGAAGTTCAAGTCGTTCTATAGATTTCTGTCAACGTTTATACATTTCAAAAGCTAATCTTAAATTTGCACAGAATTCTTTAGATTATTTAGTTTCTCAACTGAACCTTAAGTCTTTTTGTGACATTGAATTCCGCAAAATGGGGCTAGTCTCAAGATGGAAAAAAGGAGCTTCTATAAAACAACTAGTTTCGCGCTTTTATCATCACATCAACAAATGAATTTTACTTTAGTCTCTTTTATAATCCACCTATGCAGAGAATAAATATTTAGAATGCTTCTCCTACATTTTATATTAACAGAACTAACTAGTGGACGATTTAATATTAATAAATACTTCTAACGATAGAAAAAGTCTCTGATATCGAATACCTTTTTTCGTCAAAAAGTCGATAACATCAGTCTGATCTTTAACTGCTTCCAGAATGTTTTAAAATATATTTATTTTATTTATCAAAACTACACAGACGTTCTGTTGAGCATGCGTATCTATTTCATCCATTCTATTTTTTAGTCATATTTCACAAAAAACTTCCTTCTAAGAAAATAATGTAAATTTAGTAGTGCTGGTATTTGTAGTCAAGTTTTCTGATCTCCGTATGTTAATTCCAAAAATCTGAAATCTTATTGTTTCAAACATATAAGTTTCAGCTATAATCATGAATAATTGAGGATTTTGATAGATTACGTTAGAAATTTCGTCAAATTTCTCACACTTGTCATGCATATAGACTACATCAAAATACAAACTAAACTAGACAAATTAAAAATATCGAAATCATTACATGCCACTCGAGCAACAGAAAAATTAGTCTATCCATACCCGAATGAGATTATCACAATCTTCTGTCATGATGTTCACAAAGAACACTTGCGTTTATATATTGTTTGAAAGCAACAGCACACGACACACAGCTTTTTTTACCTTTTGTATGAGTTACATTACAAATAAATCGAATAGACGAAACTGATTTGAGATTTTTTAAATGATTTATTATTCGTAGCATCATCAATTTGCACTACAATAAATCAGACCAAAACATTACGAAACATAAGTACATAGTTTTCTCTTCAATTAGCGTTTCAGAATAGATTGTGAAAATAGATATGATGAACCAACGCTCCGCGATTGAAAAAACTTTAAATATCCTTATTAATTGAATTTAAAAAGTAATCTCAATTTGAAATGAAAACATTTTCCCATTTTTTCAAAAAACATCTCGTCTCAATTGGGAATAAACAATTTGTTCTTTTCGCACACTTTGTAGACTGTTTATAATTTCCTCTGATTTTGCGAATGATATTTCTCAAAACTGTTGTTGAAGATGCATATACTTCAAGAAATAGATCTGAAAGTTACATTACTAATTCCGATGAAACTGTAGAAAATGGAGGATATCATTATTCCGACATACAATACCTTAATTTTTTTGATAGAAGTCACAGATGATAGTATCACAGCTGATTCAGAAACTATTCGTAAATCATGCTGTGGCGCTAGTGTAGAAAGAATTTGGTCAACATAAGTAGCGACTTATCAACTGAATTTGGTACAGGAAATAGTCATTATAGTCTCAGTACTTTTAAACTTTTCAGACTGAGCTACTCGTGGACTGGTGTATATATATCTCAAGGTCTGAAAAGTTCGTAATCTGTGAAAGAGAGATCTCTCACTAAAATCTTGTGTAAAGTTTCTGAAAAAAACTATAACGATAAAATGTAGTGAAAAATGCTTGTGTAGCTATATCCGATTCGAATATTCTTGAGGTCAACAGATTCAGATTTCAGCGATGTTATTATATAGCTTGTATTTGTATGACATTTTCGACTAAGAACAACCTCGTAACTTAACCTCGTTAACTTAACCTCGTACTCTGAAGAAGAAACAATTGTATACTTACTGTTTCGTTTATTTTTTTCGTCGTAACTCTTGTGTAATAAGAAGCAACATACAAATGAGTCAGTTGTACCTTAGACTCTTTTTTTCAGACGATGGTCTTTTTTCATTCTTGTTCATAACATTACAACTGCGTAAAAAAAGAGAAAAATACTATTGTTTTTTTCATTCTTATTCTTTGCATATTGTTTGTCGATGGTTTATCCAGAGTGTTCTTAAACAATTGCAGTCAAGAATCATGCCTACCTACGGAAAAGAGGAAAAAGAAGAGTGGAAAATGTTTATCGAAACAATGGATAAAGTTAGTCTGATAAGAATAATAAAAAGGTGATTGATAAACATGATTACCTTGAGTGTAATGGAAGCTGTCTAGGACAAGCAGAGAGTTTATTGATAGATGTCTAAAATAACTAAGAGAAAAAATATATTTATTCAAAGTAGAACTTTTTTTCCTTAATATTTTCTAGTTCGATACAACAGAAATAAATATTCAATAGAAAGAGAAAAAGAAAGAAGATAAAGAGTTATTAGTTTATTTTATTTTATATGTTTATTTCATGTCTATTTTAGTTAAATCTTTATATATCTATCAAAAATTTTATCTATGTTCAGTCTAACTGATGATGTTGTTGAGATAACACCGAAAAATAAATTTTATTTTACAATGTTTAAGGGGTTTATTTGAATATCAAACAAGAGAAATTCTTTTTTTTAAAATAAAAGAATGCGCTAAAACTTATGTACACTTGAGAGACCATTGAGATATAACGATGTCAGAAAAGGTGGACAATTTCCAATAGGAAAAATACGTATTTTAGCTCCTGTGAACTATTAAATAATACTAACAATACAATTTCTTTTGATTTTGAGAAAAACGTATATTAAAAATCATGTTTAAGCTCTTGGATGTCTGATTTTACTTTCAGTTCTATCCAAATATTTGCTATGATATGCAGCTTTTGCTCCTCCCTTAATGGACACCTTAACAAATGGTAGATATTCCATCGCAAAATGATCCCATGTCCGCCACGCAACAATCGCCCAATCAGAACCATAGTTTTCTTTTAAATGTTCTCTCGCATCCATCTCACATAATCCTTTCACAATTAAATGACCAAATTTGATATTACGTAACCGTTGAAACGAACCATAAGGTAAAGGATTTTCGGGCCAATATTCTTGAGCTAAGCCTTTCTTGTAGGAATAACATTTTCCATTATCCTCAAGTACGAATATATCTATAAATGGACATAGTAAACCGTCCGATCTTGCTTTGGCGGCGATATGGTGAATACGATAACCAAAATAATTTTTTGTTAAAACATAGTTATATTTCGCAAACGTATCAGTAAGATCTGCAACTTTTTTCTCATCACATTCATGAATGGCTGTATCAGCATCATCATCCCATGGTATAAGCCCCTGATGCCTCATTGCCCCTAGCATTGTACCGCCAAAAATTGTATAATTAACATTTGCTTTTGTAAACACAGTATGTAAACATTCTAATGCATCATATATATCATTAACAATATTTTGTGGTGTTATCCTTAATAATGTTTCATCAGATGACATGACTATTTCTTTTGAGATATACGAAGTTATTTATGAATATAATTTTTTAAAATATTTATAACATGTGGCACTGTCACAGTATTCCAATTGCTTCTTCAATGACTATGCCCTTGTTCTCTTCAGTATTTATACGATTGCGTACAAATGTTGTGTAGAAACAACGTAATTCTATTACAAATAATTCAGCGTACACACAACGTTTAGGTAAATCAATAAACACCTTGTGATATGGTGATATAATAAATTACCCTGTCATGTTCTTATTCTACGACGTACTTTTTCTCTTTATTATTTATCAATCTTTATTTATTTCATCTTCTTCTATTAGTTGTTCGTTCTCGTGACTTCACTTCTTTTGGCATGTCCGTTTTCCTTTCTCTGCTATTTTTCTCTTGTGATCCTTAACATCTGCAAGTTATATCCGACTCGAATATTCTTGACTTCAGCAGATACAGACTCATATGTAATAAGAAGCGACATACAAATGAGTCAGTTGTATCTTAGACTCTTTTTTTCAGACGATAGTCTTTTTTCATTCTTGTTCATAACATTACAATTGCGTAAAAAAAAGAGAAAAATACTATTGTTTTTTTCATTTTTGTTTTTTGCGTATTGTTTGTCGATGGTTTATCCAGAGTGTTCTTAAACGATTGCAGTCAAGAATCATGCCTACCTACGAAAAAGAGGAAAAAGAAGAGTGGAAAATATTTATCGAAACAATGAATAAAAGTTAGTCTAATAAGAAACCCGTTTGTGGGCATTTTTACCATGTTCTAGTGAAACACTTTCATGAGCTGGTACCGCCAGATTAGATTCTATATGTGCAGAGCTACAAAATCACTAGCGAACAAAATTTTCCAAAATGTTAAGCACGTTCTTAGGAAAATTTTTAAAAAATTTCTTTTTTTTCGTAAAATGGGCCTTTCTTGTAAACTGTTTTTTCCCCATAACAGCATATCAACGCAAGACAACAACATATGCGTTCGCCGCATCTTTTCAAGCTCTATTCGATGAAGTGGTTCAGATTGACATTAGAAAACACTTAATGCTAGAAAAAAACAATCTTTGGAGGCGATTTTCCTCGTTTTTCAAAGTTTGAGTACATGCGACGAGATATTTCTTAAAAGAAGACACAAACGGACGCACGAAATGACGGTCGTCAGTCGCATGATTCAGATGGGAGTGAGTGACATATTAGAATTCCAGACTAGTACCAGATAAGTCCGTCTTGAGACAAAGACTAGGCAGGGTAGACCGTCTCGACTAGCAGAAAGACTAGTCATTTTACCCGTCTTTTGTCCACGTGGGATGTCAGTGGTACTTGTTCATATTTATCGAATCGTTGTTGCCATCCTTCCATTCACCAACTTCTTCAAAGCATACTTTGACTCGTTCGTTTCCAGTGAGATCTATCGTTTTTTCCAAAGATAGAATTTTGAATGGAACATACGGATAAATTAGGATTTCGTCCTCATCTGGATGTTGTGAAATTTCTTTCAACATCAGAGCCGTGCGTCTATAATTATGAATTTTATATTCACAAAAAAGTGATATTTGATTCGTCTTTCTAGGATCAGGAATACTAAATACTTCTGCAGGTATCCGATCTTCTGAAGTCGACAGGAAGGTGGTTGTTATAATTATGGAACCTTTTTCATAGCCGTTTAATACACTTCCGTCCTTAAGAACGGAACCTCTATATAGAGTGATATCTTTTTTACATAGATATATATTCAAGTTTGGATGGAATAGAATAGCAACAAAAGCGTCAATGCCATCTTGTGTCCGTGCTAATACATTGCAGTTAAGTGGTGTACAATAAAGTGTCAGTGCATGATATGTATTTCTAGCCATATCACCATTGATTTTCTGGCTGAACATTTGTGAACGAGAATAACCTCGAAGTAGATCCCTCGGTTCATTCCTTTCACTAGCGACTTTCAAATCTCCTTCAATTTCTCTCCAACTATCCGTATCTTGAGACATATCTATATCATCGAGGTAACCTTTTTGAAATGCATAAATTGAATCTTTCACTGTCGTATTTGATCGTAGAAGGAATGCGATCTTAATAAACAGAAAAACCAAAATTAGGCAAGTTGACAGATGAAAATACTTTAACTACGAGAAGATTTTAGACGATGGAAATTTCATTTTTTTGCATCTTCAGTGTAGACAGTAGAGCCCAACGGGGACAAGATTTTTGACTCTGTTTACTGTTCCTATCACGGCTACGAGTACGAAGTTGAGAAAAGGATCATCAATGATCGAATGCATAAAGATGAATGAACGCTTGTCCTCATTTTCTGCAACTATCTCGAATTTTTTTCTTCCCTCTTCTTACAACGCACTCTTGCGGATCCGTAACAGACGTTTCTGAACTCACCATAACAAATGCTTGAAGTTGGAACGAAAGACTCGTTGTTCTTAAAACAAAAACTTGTCAGTGTATGCTTTGAGGTTAAAAGATAGAGCTGCACGTACTCCCAAGTTCTGTTCTGTGGTCGTCAAAATTTCCTCTAGGTTGCAAAGAATCAATACTTCAGCGTGGTACGCGCCTGTCAAGAGTATAATATCAGCGTTTTCTAGCCTTTAAATGTGCATTCTTCGTTTCTATCTGATTTAAATACGTTAACACTAGGGATTTTCGAGAAAAGTGTATGATGAGGAGTCTAATTTTGCGGCAAAGTCAGCATCTTTAAAAAAATATCAATTTGTGACAAAATCATTTCTTGAAGTGGAGGAAGCAAGGGGGAAATGAGAGAAGGAGGAGGAGGTAATAAGTTTGGGTGAGAGATACTTATTGCTCTGTATTAGAATCACTGTACAGCTCTTATCCCTCTATACTTCTATAGAGGTATAGAGGTATAAGCATTTTGAATTTGCCGCAAAATCAAAAACCCCATTACCTCGAAAAAAGCCTATTTTTAAGAAATGATTGTATAATTCCTTCTTGACAGTAAAGCAGACAATCATTACTTCCTTAATAATTATTCATTCGAAGCAATCTGGACGGTGTCAACAGCGCGATGCAGTCAATACCTTGGATCCACAATGATACAAGGCCATATCAAGTACTTAGTCAGTCCTTGTAAATCGTCTGTAGATCAAACTCTTTTCTAGTTCTGAAATCATTGCTCGATCGGTGGTTTATGGCTGTTTGGCTTGTTTTCTGTTTTCTATGTTTTTACATAGCTGCTGTTCAGTGAGTGCGCGGATCTGTCCTCGCGTACATGTTTCTTCATTTCCGTTCCAGGTCTTTATTATCGTCTTCAAGAGTGGATGAACGAGCAGGTATTAAATCCAGGAAAATAGTTCTACAAACACTTAAACATATATGACAAAGTCGTGTGTCTGTTTTTTGTTTGTGAGACGAATAACTGAAGTTGAAAATTGTGTAGCTTAACTTACTAGGCAATGTCTTTGAGCATACAGTTCTTCATTTTGTAAATGAAATCTTTTGGCCTTTTTCAATGCAGAATCATTTGTATCATTTCTATGCCATTCATAAGCCGTTCTTACCGGTGGACAGTTAATATAGCATTCATCATCCCCTATCAAGTCTGATGTTCTTTCAGCTCCTGGCATTGATCAATCCGAACCAATTCAGTTGCTTTTATGTGAAAAATGAAAGACTAATAAAAATACGTTTATCGAGTCCCAAATGAGTTTTTTTCTACTATGATGTGCCGTAAAAATCTTATCTCCAAGTGGATCAAGTTGAATGATATATAGATATATAGATATGCGCTATAGAAATTTCCTGCATCTAAAACAAAAGAAAAAACGAAGAAAGTCTAGAAAGTAAAGAACTACTAAAAGGTAACTTCTGACATGTGATATAAAATTTCTGATAAGAAAGTCTGCATTTCTTGAGAAAGTGAAAGGTTTTATTAAGAGTTGTTTGCTTTACTTCGATAGAGAGACTGCAAAAAACTACAGTTACACACACGTTTTCAATGTTTATGCATGCCACTTCTGTTCGATTTTTATTAATTTTTCCTTGCCACTATCGAAAAAGAAACCAAAAGGAACCAACTTCTTCCACTCAGTAGCGTTTCTTTTTTTCTATTCTACGCTTCAAAATCACTTGTATCTGTGTTATATTTCAGCGAAGAAGCAATTGAAGGCGAATATATCACACAGAACTCAAGTTGAAGTCGCTGTACATTCTTTCCGAGAAAATATAGACTTCTAGACTTTTCGTGAATCTCGAATTTTGCCAGTAAAACTTTCGCCAATCGGCGAAATTCTTGTGGTACATTGGTGAGAATCTGATGCATTCTCATCAATTGACGAATGTCCAGTTCGCGAAAGTTGTATTGACAAAATTAGGGTAAGACTAAGCGGGTTTTCAAGCGACTAACACAGTTTGGCAATTCGATGAGGTTCAGTCGTGAACATTCATCTGCAAAAAGCGTAGTGCTTCGTTCGTTGAAAGTAAGAACATGTATATTCATTAAATTCATAAGTTTCTGAAGGGACTTAATGCGAAGATCGTTTTCAGCGGATACGTATGTGCGTGAAATGGAACTATTGGTATATTCGACATACATAGTTTCGCTATTTATTCGCTGAGTATTGCAGATATCCCGAAATCAAAACTACCCGTCAAAGATACTTGATCACTTTTGGCTATTTGGAGAATCCACGAGTCTAGCTTTTTCGGGAAAATGTACAGCAACTTCAACTTGAGTTCAACGCAATATGTTCGTCTTCGATGACTTGCTCGCTAAAATATAATATATATTGATTGTGAGGTATGAAATTTTTGACAAAAAATGTCAGTGAGTGGATGAAGTTTGTTACCTCTGTTTTTTTCTTGATAATAACGAAGAAAACTACTACTTGGATGCTATTTCCGAGGTTCCTGTCTCCGAATATCATGGTTTTAGTTTTGTTCGTATTTAGCAGAAGCCCCGTGCTTGTTCGACAGTTTTTTCCGTTAGCTCAATTGGCTTTGAATTGAGCTAACGTCTTCCTCTATGGGTGCGATATCATCGGCGAATCTCAAGTTATTTATCCATATTCCATCAATCTGGGCTCCGCAAGTGTTCTGTCTCACCCGGTCCACTACTCGATCGAGGTATGCGATGAAGATGAGTAGTGGCAGAAGAGCGCCTTCTGGTCTTTTCCTGTCTTTTTGCCTTCTCAATCAATAGTTTCAGTGTCAGAATTTGCCTGCTCTTCTGAGAGGTAGGGATCCAAATGACTTTTAAGTCTGTTCAGCAACACTGTCAAGAGCATTTTTCCTGTGATAAGAGAGATTGTTCGGTAGTTCGAGCAAATGCTAAAATCTCTTTTCTTTGGTATGGGAACCAGGATAGATTTGCCCCACTCATCTAGAATTGTGCCTTCTTGCCATGTTTTATTAAAGAGTTTGTGCATTTGTCGTGCTAGCTGTTTCCCTCCAGCTTATAGCATTTCCGCGTTGATTCCGTCTGACCCTGGGCTTTTATTCCTTTTTAGCGTCTGTACCGCTGCTTGTATCTCTGAGTATAGAGAATACATCCTATTTCGCGATGTTGAACATTGCAGAATCAGTTCCGCCCCGGCATCAATTCCATCGAATCCGGAACACAAACTCCAACTGCATCCGATTCCGGAATAAATTGTACCGAATCCGCGGAATTCCGGAATCCATTCTAACACTACCAAGTAATTCTGGAATTCATTCTACCATTTCCTAGGAATTCCGTCTGATTCCGGAGTTGCATCCGATTCCGGAATCCCTTTTCACCCTCACGCTTACTGTTATAGGAGAAGATTAATCGTTCGGATACGTAACCGGTTCCGGTTAGCAATTCCGCAAATTGATTCGAGACGGAACTGAACGAAATTACATGAAATTGGGCGGAATTCGTACCAATTCTAACGGATTCCGACCGATTCCGGAATCGCTTTCCGCCCTCACCCTCATGCTTGCTGTTAAACCCCTCCACAGAATACAAGCCCACTGGGCTTCTAATTTGTTTTGAAAATTAGAAGTTTGGACATGGGCTTTTATTGCGATCAATTTTTCTCATAGTACAGCTAAGATTTAATTAGCTTACAGGCAGAAAAAATGTTAAAATTTTGCAAATCGAGATTATCAAGTTGTCTGACAACTTTCAGAGTGCTTATCATAGTTTCTTAGGAACTACGAACTGGTTACCAATTCTTTTCAAATTATATATTATCAAATCGACATAGTAGTATACTGTTTACACGACGTTTTACATTCACATACTCACGTACGCTTAGCAATTCGTGGATCTTGCCATAGATATGAAAAACTGTATTTAACACCATATGTTGATTTTGAACACGTCGAGTTTTGAAGGAATGTAAAAGCGACTTCTGCTAGACACACACTGATATAGTTCTGCTAGACGACCTCATCATGATAGCTTATGCACAGTTCAGATAGAAAACGAGCTATATTGTAATTATCGCCGCAGAAATATAAAATAAACGTGTGACTACACAATAAAGGTCTTCCACTCCTTGAAACATAGGTAATTCAAATCTTCTAAGTATTATAATAATTAATATTGTATCATCCGACAGTGACATTTATTTTTAAATTTAACAAATTATCGCGTAATTCGTATTTGCCCTTAGTCAGCTTTCTCACAAATCGCATCCTTCAATCAAAGACTTGCTTGCATTGTTGATAAGTCAATAAAAAGTCTCAACATTTCGTTTCTGAATTATACATAATCGTATAAGAGAAAGAAGCTTAACAGAACAATATTATTGCATGCGTAATTTTGAATGGTATAAAGGTAGAAATAGAAAACGCCAAAAGTAAAAATGTCGAAAGCAAAAATATCGAAAGTGCTATTAATGCAGCCTCAGTACACCCGTTCATCAACACTGCGTGAATAATCTGGAGAAGGATCTATGTCTTACATTTACATATAATTAGTGAATGTAAAAGTGCATTAATAATACTTTCGATATTTTTTCTTTCGACGTTTTTTTATTTCTATGACATTCATGCATATCGTAATTTCTGTTCAATAGTTCTTAGACAATTAATACATACGCATAAAAATTTGTTAATACTTGACAGATATTCACTTATCTGTTGACAAAAAGTATGTAGGCTAAGGGAAATTAGGCATATCAACTCAGCTACAATAACAGTAAGAAGCACTGAGGTAATTTGTCCAATTTTTTAAATTGTCTATTTTGTGCTCATTTTGGACAGAGTGGGCTTCTAATATGTCTGAAAAGTTATAACCTTCGGACTGGGTTTCTATTCTGTAGGGCGGTTTACAGAAGGAGATTATTCGTTCGGACAAGTAATCGCTTCCGCTTAGCAATTCCGGTAATTGATTGGAGATGGAACTGGACGGACTTACACGGAATTAGGCGGAATGAGACGGAATTCCTAGCAATTCCGACAGATTCCGGAATTGCATCCGAGTCCGGAATCGGTTTCCGCTCTCACCGTTGCTGTTATAGGAGGAGATTAATCGTTCGGATACGTAACCGGTTCCGGTTAGCAATTCCAGGAATTGATTCGAGACAAAATTGAAAGGAATTGCACGGAATCAGACGGGATTCCGAATTCCGTCGATTTCGGGATTACTGATCGGAATCGGTTTATCATTAGGTCGATAAGGGATAATAGAATAATAATAGAAATTGTGATTCGGGAATTAGACGGTATTATACGAAATTAGTAGGAATTGTTAATTCGCGTTGGATCTAATTCCGGAATCGATGGAATTGATTCCGGTGGCGGAACTAGTTCCGCAATGTTCAACATCGCGGAATAGGATGACTGCTCCTCCCTGATCCTTATACAGATCGCTACAGTATTGTGTCCATCTTTGTTTGATCTCATCTTTTGACTGTAGCATTATGCCTTCTTGACTTCGTATCACATTTAGTCGAGGTGCAAACATCTGCCTTAGCATCTTTATCAGGCGGTATGCTTGTCTAGTACTACTAATCTTCAAACCCTTTTCAACCTTTTCACATTGGTCGTGAATCCAATGCTGTTTATCCTGTCTTGCCGATTTCTTGACTTTCTTTTAAAAGTCCTTATACTGTTGTGCATGTTTTACGGAAACGTTTTTCATTTGTTTCAGTCTCCGTTTTTCGTCTGCTAGTTTCAGTGTCTCTTCAGAGACCCAGGGTTTTCTAGTTGTTCTTCCAGCAGGTATAGTTGCTTCTGCTGCATTTTTGATCGCTTCTGCTATTTATATTGAATGCTCTTGAAGATTACATGGTGATGCAGTGCTTTCCATGTTCTTGGCTTGTGTAGTACTATAGGATTGTCTTGTTTTCTCATCTTTTAGTTGATTTACATCAACTCTGTAGCTCTGCTGCTGTTTGTTTTTCATTTTCTTGAGTCGCAGTTTGATATTGCACAATACTAGTGAATGGTCTGAACTTGTATTTGCGCTCTGGAATGTTCTACAGTTGATAACCTAGGTCTTCCATCTTTGTTGGATGAGAAGCAAGTCAATCATATTCTTGTGAATGCCATTTGGAGATGCCCACCCATGATATGAAAACCGGCAGAGTTTTGACGTGAAACCGCGATTTTTTGGAAATCGACGATTAAATCAACGATCAAATCGCGATATCTGTCGAAAACGCTCATAAATCGCGATTTTTAGCAGCAAAACCGCGGGGAAGGCTCATTTTTCCACGATTTAATCGCGATTTAGCCGCCCGATTAACTGTGAGGCTTAATCGCGATTTGTTGAACGATTATTTTCTAACTGTCTCAGTCAACTAAAACACAGAAAAAGTATACAAAATGATGGACTCTTTCGTTCGAAAGGCCATCAAATCGAGCCATATCCATTATCGCGTCATATCGTTATCGAATTTCCTTTTTTTTCTATCGATTACCATTATTTGATGTTTTTTTAAGTTCTCTCCGGGAGCAACAATAATCAGGCAAATCAATACCTTGAGATCATCTGAAGCTCTATCTGACAGTAGGTGACTTTCGATCAAATCCCTATGATTTTCCATCAATTGTTAAGTCTCTCGAAAAACGCTCGAAAATCGTCAGTTTTGACGTTAATATCGTGATATAACCTCACAATTAATCGGACTAACAAATCGCAATATGTTCGTTGGTTTCTAGGCGATTTCGGGGACATGGGCAAGTCCATTTTCGGCGTGGCTTCTGTGCAAATCTCGTATTCAATATGTAGAGATTATGTACTGTTGCAAATTCAAGAAGACGTTCTCCGCGTTCGTTTCTGTCGCCATATCCATACCTTCCCATCACGCATCTCCAATCTTTATCTTTATTGTCACTACCAGTTCTAGCGATTCAGTCTCCTGTCATAATAATGATGTCTTTTTTATTTATCTTTGCTACCACCTCCTCGATATCGCCATAGAATGCTTCAACATCTTCTTCTGAAGATGAGAAAGTTGGTACATAGATGTGAATCACTGTGATTTTCAGCGGAGCTGCATTGAATCTTGCCGTAATGATTCGTGAGCTAATTGGATTGTATTCTATCAGTGCCTTTTTAGCTTGTATACTTAGCAACCAGACTACACCTCTTGTGTGCGTGTTCTCTTCCCCTGACCAGACGAAATCACCGTTCGGTATTTTGCCTGTTCCTGTCCAGCGTACTTCAGAAATACCAATTATGTCATATCTGACACGTTTCATTTCGTTTCTGAGCAATTCCAGTTTTTCCGTGACCTAGCGTCTGCACATTCCGTGTTCCAACTGTCAAAATACTGACTAGTTTCAGTC
This sequence comes from Didymodactylos carnosus, assembly GCA_905250885.1. NCBI lineage: Eukaryota > Metazoa > Rotifera > Eurotatoria > Philodinida > Philodinidae > Didymodactylos > Didymodactylos carnosus. Next base: position 1,823 of record CAJNOQ010004127.1, on the reverse strand, counting down.
TTTGCGTGTTTTTTGCCGTCTATTTCGTGTTAAATTAATATCTTCTTTTCCAGTAGTCAACTTTTCATCTCTAGCCTGGTTATTTGACAGAGGACGCGGACCTTGTTTTCCCGGGCGACCTTCGAGCCGGTATGAATTCGTACTGTGATGGTTTATGGTTGTTTTTTACCGTCCCTCTGTTCTTACAGACGGCGGTATCTGCATCCCTTCCGTCAAACGTTCCTCCTTTGTCCGCACTTGCGACCGGCACAGCGATCGCAGGATTGAGATCTCTGTGGTGGAGTTGCTTAAACGATGGCCAGTTCATAATAAATCAGACTTCAAATGCAAGTTACTGTCGTTGCGATCCATGTTATCAAGGTATATGATGTGCAGATCTTATTCCGTATAAGCTGCAGGTGCGGTTTGATTACCAGTATCATCGTCTAATCATATATTCAATTGAATTATGTTTTTCATTACTGAACAATCTGCTTAGTCTTGCAGTATTCTGTGGCAGCAAGCGCATACGTCGTACTAACGTCGGCATTTATCTCATTATCTATTCGATTGTATCTATCGTCGGAAGTATACTACTTGTTATTGGTCAATCCGTGTACTACTACAAACCGTATCCGTTCGTCAATAACACAAATCTGTCTGCAACAGTTCTTTGTTTCCTAGAAAAAAGCGGATATCAGACAACAGAATTTCTCTGCCTTTACCTAAGTGCTCTGGTTGCACTGGAACGCGGTCTCATCATCTTCTTTAGTTTTAGAATGAATGCCACTCGATGGCGATCGTTGATTACATTAATACCCACCTTTTATATCGCCACTGTTCTCAGCGTATTATGGATGGTGTACCGATGTGAACGGAGTGATTCAGATGATTCGACCACAACCATATTGTCTGGATTGCTTTATACAGCTACTGGTATCGCAGGTCTTACTTACCTTGTAGCACCTTTGCTCGTTTTGGTTTGTTTCGCCTTGCGTATCTACCATTACGGGAATACTCAGGAGTCAAAAATCAAAATATATTTCAAACTAATCAAAAAACATTTTGTTATACTCATTCCGCCAATTATCTGTCTTCTTTGTATCCTTCCTTACCTAATATGGTTCCCACGGAGAGGTTACAGAAAAGCTTATTTTCAATGTGAAATTAGTACTGTGGAATATATTTTGAAACTGATAGTTCAAACAATGCCCAATTACTCAACTTGCTTAACCTGGTTAATGTTTGTGTATCCATCAAAAGTCTTCATGACTGAATTTTATGAAAACACATGCTTAGGACGGATGTGGATGAAGTGCTTCCGTGCCTAGCTTGGAATATCCTCAAGTTCCTTTTAGTTGACTTACAAAGCTGGCTTATTGAAATCCAAAATGAACATTCACTGTATTGCTATCATCGAACTAAATATTTCTAAGTCATAATAAAGTCATTTCACAGTAGACAGAGGAAGTGGTAAAGAATTGATTGTTAGAAGACTAATTGCACGGGATATCTATGCACTTAGTGCCGTCCTACTGTGGCACAGTGCGCAATTAGGCAGCAATTTGGTCAGAGATGAAGTTTGATTTTTCTTGATTTGAAGATTAGCCTATATACTTCAAGTGACGGGCTATCTAACGGCAAAAGAATTTTTAACCGAAGTCCTTTCCTCTCAGGAAAAAGTTAGTCGGAAAAATCCTTCTATTATTTTGTACCCTTTTGGAAAAACCGCATTTTCTCGACTTAAATTTGGTGTCAGCATTAATCTGAGGCCATATTCGGAATCAGCGGAAGTTAGGCTTCCAATCAGCATGGGAAAATTTTTTCTCGAACCTCATTCTTAA
>CAJNOQ010004126.1:0-18301 GCA_905250885.1 Didymodactylos carnosus | reverse complement strand
GGTAGAAAAAATTGTCCTCTTTCGATCTACGCAAAACTGATGTCTCTATCTTGTTTTATTTGAGAAGCTATAAGGATTTTGCTGAGATCACCGATTTCGGCTGCTTGGCCTGGCATCGCCCGATAATAGGTCTGAAGAGGGGTAATTGACCATGCTGAGTCTAGTGGTGACGTCTATTTTCGGTTTGAAAGTGATCTGAAACCACTATATAGAAATTTCGGAAATATCAGCTGTTTATGTCGTACAGCAGGAAAATTTGAAGTTTGAAAAACCTTGATAGTGGTTTCAGATCACTTTGAAACCGAAAATAGACGTCACCACTAGACTCAGCATGGTCAATTACTCCTCTTCAGACCTATTATCGGGCGATTCCAGGCCAAGCAGCCGAAATCGGTGGTCTCAGCAAAATCCTTATAGCTTCTCAATGAAACAAGATAGAGACATCAGTTTTGCGTAGATCGAAAGAGGATAATTTTTTCCACCAAATGATCATGTTAAACAGCTTTCGATCAGCGAAGACCGCAGGTCTCTATCTTGTTCCTATCGAATGTTATTCAAAAAATATCCATATACTATTCTTTTTCTGGATGAACAATAGCTTGCATTCAGTCGTCATATATTGTGAAAAAAGGAAAAGTTGTATTTTACCCGTTTTGCGTTCTACATAGATGTATTTCATTTTATCTTTTATTTTAAATCAACTATCGTGTGTCACGTTTGACTGCTGATGTCTTTTGAATAAAGACGAAACGTCTCTAACAGAAAATATTTTCATAATTATAAAGGTGGTTTATCTCTTATTCTCTGTATCGAAATTCTTCATCTTAAAAAATAACTAAATATATCTAAAACTATATTCGAATCTAAAGTTGCTAAAACTCAGGCATTTTTGTAACAAAATCATCGAAAAAGAGGAGAAATGACGAGAAAAGAGGAGGAAGAGGATGGGTTCTGAAAAAAAGAAGAAAAAGAGGATCATTCACAACCCAGTACACGAGGCATAAATAAATATTAGATTTCAACACTGGAATACAGATACAAATAAATGTCAGATATCCCATGAGACTCAGCATGGTCAATTACCCCCCTTCAGACCTATTATCGGGCGATTCCAGGCCAAGCAGCCGAAATCGGTGATCTCAGCAAAATCCTTATAGCTTCTCAAATAAAACAAGATAGAGACATCAGTTTTGCGTAGATCGAAAGAGGACAATTTTTTCTACCAAATGATCATGTTAAATAGCAAAATCCGATGGAAAATACGTTCAGAATATCGCTCTTAAAATGTCCATCAAGAATTCATCTGATTGGTCAATTGCTGGACCAATCAAATTTGACATGATTTTGTAGCCAAATCATTTGTCTTTCAATCAGCGAAGACCGCAGGTCTCTATCTTGTTCCTATCGAATGTTATTCAAAAAATATCCATATACTATTCTTTTTTTGGATGGACAATACATATATGAATTTCATTTTATCTTTTATTTTGAATCAACTATCGTGTGTCACGTTTGACTGCTGATGTCTTTTGAATAAAGACCAAACGTCTCTAACAAGACCTACTATCCATCCCAAAAGACAAGAGCAGTGGTCATTTTTTGAATAACTTTTGATAAAAATGAGACAGAGACCTGCGGTTTTTACTATTCGATAGCCAAGACCTGTACACATCGTTCCAAGAGCAAAAATAATTTTTGAAAGAGATTCAAATATTCGATTTTGAACAGATCTTTGAAAAACCAGTTTGCTTCTCTGAGAACTGACATACAAATAGGTGATCTTTCTTCATAGATAGATAGCCCTGCCAAGATCCTTCCAAATTACGTTAGAATATCAAGGTGTACTATATTTTAACTGCTCTATATGATGCAACTCAATAAAAGCTATACAAGTCAACAGAAAATACTTTGGTTTTTGAAAGGATTTCCTAGAAATCTTCCGAAGTACAGCGATGTTTTTACTATTCGCAAATAAAAAACATATCGAACAGGTAAAATAGAGTACATCTTGATATTCTAATGTAATTTGGAAGGATCTTGGCTGGGTTATGAATTTGTTAATTTTACTTCACCTAATATAGGTTTTCACTAGCTTTTTGTAAGTGTTTTGAAAAACGAATATTACCACGAGATTCGGCGTGGCTGATTTTATATATTTTCATTTATTTTCAGAATTGCCACATCTAAAGAAATATTGATTCTGAGACTCTCAGGAAATCCGATGCCACAGCTAAACCGGAAAAAATTAAGGGTCTACTTAGTTTCTACTTTGCAGAGGATACTTTGGACTATCTATCTATGAAGAAAGATCGATCTATTTGTATGTCAGTTCTCAGAGAAGCAAACTGGTTTTTCAAAGATCTGTTCAAAATCGAATATTTGAATCTCTTCCAAAAATTATTTTTGCTTTTGGAACGATGTGTACAGGTCTTGGCTATCGAATAGTAAAAACCGGAGGTCTGTCTCATTTTTATCAAAAGTTATTCAAAAAATGACCACTGCTCTTGTGTTTTGAGATGGATAGTGCTCTATTTTCATGATTATAAAGGTGGTTTATCTCTTATTTTTTAGATATATTCTATATATCTATGCCGGTACATAAAACGAAATTTAGCCAAGCATGGTTGGAAAGAACGGATCTTGGGGCATTTCTGTGAGACGATGGCTGAGATAAGGTATGAAAGACTGGACGTTCATCTGTACAATGTATACAAAAAATCCTCTTTTTTCGACACCAATCCTCTAAAAAAAATTTGGAATATCCTCTTTTTTTCAAAATGACCGTTCACAAGCCAGCTCGTGTAAATAAAAACCGGAGAACATTACGCATTCACGTGATCAGTAAGAAAAGTTTCGGTAATGTTTTTCGCATTTGTTAGCCTCACATCCCTGATTCATGAAGTATTTTTTATCAGCGAGACACAATATGATAACAGGGACATAATATCTTCAGAGAACTAAAACAAAAAGAACTGTTGACCGGTTTGATCGGCAGGTACCTATGCGATATCTGTGCAATAGAAAATTATTTTTTCAATAACTTTCCACTACTTTGAACAATGCTTCTCGCCATTAGACAGGCGAGATTATTGTGCATTTACACCTGTCATCGGTACGTTGTGGAACGAAGGGGAGTAAAAACCATGGTCGAAAGATAAAAGAAATTCTTGGTTTTTCAAAAACATCATGGCTGGTAAAAATTTTAAGACAAAAAACTTTTCGATGAATTTTTGGCTGGACTAAAAGCAAAAATTCATCCAAAAAAATGTTTTGTCTTAAAAGCATTTGAGTGGCACATGCTTCGATTTAGTTTTGTCTGGTGATTCCAAATATATCTTCATCTTCCATTTAAGAGATATAGGAAGTGAGAAAAATACAAAATGAGAGGACTACCTCTGTGCTGAAGAACTATTTTATCTCAATGTTTACGCTCCCGCACTCACAATTCATCTCAACTTTCTTATACCGTACAATGCCGAGAATTGAATTCTGCACAAAATGAAACTAAAATAAAGCTTAAGTCTTTGCTCGTTTTTTACATAGAACGGTTTTACTCACGCAGTATCAAAATTGCTGTGTAAAAAGTGTACCTAAATTTTTATATTAAAAAATTCTAATTCTCAGAGGACAATTTATTTTCTTCTTTAAAATGCCAGGGTTTGTAGCGCCAAATTTAACGATGTTTTTCTGCAAGTGGGCTATTGCGGCAAGCTTTGTTCATGGAGCTATAGCATTTTTACCAACCATAATGTTTTTGAAAAATCAAGAATTTCTTTTATCTTTCGACCATGGTTTTTACTCCCCTTCGTTCCACAACGTACCGATGACAGGTGTAAATGCACAATAATCTCGCCTGTCTAATGGCGAGAAGCATTGTTCAAAGTAGTGGAAAGTTATTGAAAAAATAATTTTTTATTGCACAGGTATCGCATAGGTACCTACCGATCAAACTTTTTAGTTTTCTCAGAAACCGTGCAAATACAAGACTTAAAAAATATATAGGAATGTGCCCCTTCTAAAACTATAATTATCTATTATTATTGTGTTGATTAAATCATATTTTAAAAACCGAGGGTATCCTTATATGGATCGCTAGTTCTGACAACTTGTTCTCCAGTTCTTAGCGTACTATGTGTTATCAGAAAGAAAAGGATTGAACAAAGATTTGAATTGCAACTATTTGCTGAACTATTCAGAATAAAAATGACAATGAAAAAAAGACCGTGAAGAAAAGATGGGCGTAACCAAAGATGACGTATTCTACAACTGGCTACATATCAAGATTTTTCTCAAATCAAAATTCACTTCTCTTTCCACCTCGTTCAATGTCTGTCTTATTGTTTATTTCTCCGTCCGTCACAGTTCATCACTCTTTCTTCTCATTGTTCCATTGCACTATATATACTCTTTCCACAGCACATATATGTTATTCTGTTGTATAATAAACTCAGTCAACGACAGAATTCCTTTACAGTAGGTAGGTGAGACTATCAGTGCTATCAATCAAAAATGCAAAGTTATTGATGCCGAGTTGTAAACTGACTATGTATAATTAGAATCATTTTTTCTCTTTAATTTGATTCACGTAATTTCTTAAATCTATTCCAGTCATTCCAGAGACTTTATAAACGATATAATTGCTCAAGAAAGTCCTTTGAAATTTCATATATAGGTGAGTAAGTATATTTAAACAAAACTATTTCTAACATGTGTGTGACTGCATTTCTAACACTATACTTGTTACATATCAAAACCTCATTTGTAGAGGAATGGTCATTGGGAAATAGGTTTTTCAAACAGTCAAAACATTTTTGTAGTCGAAATTCAATTATCACAACGGTAATCGTTTAAGGAAAGGTTCCTCTACTAATCATGCGCCATCCGTCTCCGATGCCATCAGATAGACAGTATAAAGGCGACGAAATGAAGATTGAACTGGAATTATAGATGCGAAAAGTTGCAGCGTCAATGCAAGCATTCTCTCACTCCGAGGGACTAGGCTTTCTTCAGAGATGCTAACTTTTTCTCATCCTACATTTATTATTCTCACATTTTTTTATTATATATTATCATCACATGTGCAATGTTCATGCTTGTTTCGTTTGACTTTCATTGTTGAGCTTGCAATCAGCACAAAGAAGACGAAACGGGTCATAATCAATGCTTGTCGTACAGTCATCCAAGAGATTCATTATTCCTAAGCAAAAGTGTAGTTTTATATCCGTGCAATGGACAGCTATTAGGGAGATAAGTCTGCCTGATAGGACTGCAATTATTCTTCTCATGTATAGTTCCAGTTCAATTTTCAGTTCGTCGTCTTTACCGTGTCGTCGATTATGTTTTTTCCTCTCCTATACTTATTTTGACGTGATACGTTCACTTCAAAATAGTTTATATATGTCATCCAGCTAAGGGATTCGTTATTCTGTTTCACATTTAAGTTCACGCAACATTGCCTGAGTTTATAGTTAATAAAATGCCGAATTATTTTTGTTTTGTGACTTATCTGGTGTATCTTTCGAACCTCTGCGTTAATGGAAATTATCGGTAAGTATAACAAGCATTCTTACTGATGAGTGAGAGTTTGAAGCTATTTGATTTTTCTAGAATCAATGATATTGAATATAGCAGGAGCAAAAGAAGTAATGCTCTTGGCTACAACAAAGAAGCGGTATCTCTACCGTTAGTTCGTTTCAAGAATGTAAGTAGTCACAGAAGTTAAAACTTTGGATGGTGTTTGTTCACTCATACTTTCTTCGGTAATATTCCTTTACTGCTGTTTGTTTCTTTCTAATAAATAGCTTGAGTATTTCGGTGCAATTTCCGTTGGTACACCAATGCAGTTGATTTACTGTTTATTTGACAGTGCCTCGTCTGATTTATGGATATCTTCAGCTCGATGTGCTTTGTGCAGTAAGTTTTAATATACATCTATCTCTTCATTAGAAACTGCTAGGTACTAGAAGCTGTCGCTTCGATTTTTACGAAATAATTGAAGATTTTTTGAAGTTTTGGATCTCCTGTAAAGATTAGTTGCGTGTGTTTTAATGGTTAAAGTTTGACAGAATGGTATAATGGAAATTTATATTCTGGATTTTGTTCTGGTTCAAGATAAAGCTTCTAGGTTTTAGCGTAGTATAACACGTAGTTCATTAAATAATTATTTAAAGACTTGCGGGCAACTACGCCTTTGAGTCAGCCGAAAGAGGATAATTTTTGTTCGAACCCGCTTGAAAATATTAGAACTACCAAGAAGTCTTAGTTCTTTAGATAAGAGGAAAATTTTTTATAGAGAGTATAACCCCATGTCGATAAAAAAGTCGTGGCGCGCACGCGTAACGCGATCGCTTAGAGACTCGCGAAACTTCTCGCTAAATTCGCGATCTCTATGAATTCGCGATGAGATGCGAGTTTTTTTATACATTCGCTATTATCGCTACGGGACTCGCGTTTTTTATCAGTTAATCAATCGCGATTTTCCTTTCTTGCGGTGCGAGTCCTGCTATCGAGGCGCGACTCCCGCTTGCTCTGATTAAAAACGCGAGACTCTCCCGCGACTCGCGAGAAAGTCGCGATTTGTATAAATGCGTTCCGAATAGCTGCTGTTTTCCTGTTTTCTTTCTTTTTAACTGCTCTAGTCATCGATTCTTATATAAGAATCTTCCAAGCATCTTATACGAATCTTACTTAATTCTTATATAAGATCTTCCACGAAAGGGACAAGAATTCAGCTGAATCTTATAAGAATCTGATAAGAAATTGGGAAGAGTTAGCAAAACTCGTACGTTATTCTTGTCAGATTCTTGTAAGATTCGTATGGGAAACATGATCGACTCTCCTGCAGAAAAATTCCAGTATAGTACTGAGAAAAGGCTGGCACTACCAGTGCGGACGGCATGCTATGTTGCACCGGTACGTACTAGTTCCGCATTTTTTCAATCATCGTTTGTTGTCTACGATTGCACTATGTTTTACTCGGACTTCGAGAACATGCAATCAATTTTGTAATTAAATTTTAGTGCGGGTAGACAATGGTCTGATCTGTTATAATCTGGAAAGTTAGCGATTTGTTGATATAATCTGAAAAGGAGAAATCGGTATAAATAGAGAGTCAGGTAGTAAATTCAAATCTTTGCTCCCTTATCTACATAGATCTCATTTTAACTACACTGTAATTTAGAATTATTTTCTACTTTATAGAAAATTGATCTGGAAAATCGCCAAGGATTTTCCAGCTTTTATAAAATCCTCTGGGATTTTCTGACTGCTTAGAAAACGTTGATTTTCTACTTTATATGAATTGAGGTTTCTCATTTGCCCGAAAATCGATAAGGAATTTCTAAAAAGTTGGAAAATCGACAACAGTTTTTTTAAAATCGATTGATTTTCTATAAATAATTCCCAACATTGTAGAAAATCCACTCGATTTTCCAGATTCTAGGAAATCAAAATTGATTTTCTATAATCTAGAAAATCCATGAGGATTTCATATATGCACGTTCTGAGAACCGCCGAGCATTTTCTATAAATAATTCCCAACTTTACAGTGTAGTCACAATGCTACACCATCGTATGTCTGGAACAGTTTGCTTTTGAGACATCTCTTTTGCAGATTAACAGCACGTATATGTCAGAAAAAAAATGAAAAACAACTTTTGATATAAAAGAGTCACTTAAAAAGAAAGTGTGTCCTAAGGTAGCTGAAAGACTGATTTCACCATGTTTTACCCGGTTTTCTCTTCGGGAACATTATGCACTCAAGGACGATCATTCATCTCACAATCACTTTGAAGTTGAGATCAAACTTCTACACAGTAGTTTTATTAACACGCTCTCTCTTTGTTTAAATCCTTTCTACTTGTCACAATAAGAACCATATTAGTAGTTTTTTCTCATGTATTTCTCAGTTATGGTTTGATGTCAACTCGCATTTGATCTCAGAATAAAAGTGAGAGCGGTTAAATGTTTTATAGTTCGCCTGTGAGCTTTACCGTAGGGTAACGTTTGCCATATGTGAAGAAAACATTCACGCTTGGACTTTCAGAGAATGTATGTCCGTAGATATTATCCTTAGGAGCAGTTCGTTATTAGAGTCAGTCTAATATTCTGGGAATGAGGCGGAATGGCTGAGCCCCAATCCTCCGTGCGTCAAACAGATCATCGCTACATCCTGAGAGTCACTAACGGCAAAGCCAGGAGAAAAAAGACGGACAATTAACTGCCAGTTTACAGTCTGCTTAAAAACTGCCAGTTGACAACGTGTTAACTGTCTAAAAACCACATGAGAAGTGTCTAGTTTACTGGCCATTTTTAGGTCTCCAAAAATACCGTCTAATAACTGCCAGTAATCGGAAAAGCCATAACACAGTTAGTTAACTATGTGGTTAACGGCCCATGTACAGACAGTTAACTGGCTGTTTTTTGGTCTTGCCGTTTACTGGCCGTTTTTACACAGTAGTTTCTTTAGAGCTAAAAACGGCTGATAAATCAGACCGGTTTTAAATGGTTTCTAGACAAATAATTGTGCTTGGCGAAAATAGGGTGGGCGTTTTTAATGCTTTTCATTCGAAAAAGTCAACTTTTTCAAACATACCTCATCAAACATTTTTTACTCATCTCAGGTAATCTCCAGAAGTCGACAATCTTTTTTTGCAATCGAGTTTGCATTGCGAGTTTTTAACATTCTTGCTGTCATCGGTGCGTTGTTTTTTACGGTACCAAAAGGTTTTTTTCTCAGAATAAAACATCAATTTGGTATTTTCAAACATATATGTTTGAAAATATTAAGTAGAATTCTTTGTTTTTCGTTTCTATTTTACTAAGTCGTTTTGATTTAGTACCAGCCATTTAAAAAGAACATGGTGTTTAGGAATCATCTTTGCAGGATGTTCGGAAAAGAAAAAGAGAAGCAAATTTTCTAATCGAGCTTTTTTCAAATGCGAATAAGTTCTTGAAAGTTTAAGTCCAGTCCAGTCCGGATCGATGAATTCAAAACATTTCCATTCCATACAGAGCTCTGGCTCTATGACATATTATCCATATTGTGTAAGTTTCACTATCCGTAGACGACTTTTTCTGTTATTAAGTTAACTGGTTTCTTGCGACATCTATCGGTGAACTGCAGAAAAAGTTTGGTTAGCTTTTCTTTGTCTGCATCAGTAGATGTTTCAGGTCATATCTTTGAATATTTTCACTCTCGTAGTTAAAAAAAATTTTCTATTTTTCTCCTTTATGATTGGCCTATCCACAGAATATGCACAGCTGTTAGCCGTATTTTGCGCACAGACAACCATTTTGTAACACCCTAGACTAAAGTCAAGGGATAAAGTATTTTAGAAGAACTGGAAGAAGGTAGATTTTTTCGATGATGATTTCTATTCTCTTACGAAAGAAACACGGCTGTAGCACTCGTCTTTTTTTCTGTTTTTTATGCTTTCTTTTCTATCTCTCTGTCTCGTACACTCTATTCGTACTGTCTATTTTTTATTTTTATTTTTTTATTGTTCTATTTATAGTTTCTTTCTGTTGTTGTTTGGCTTGAGTCATTGTTATTATAGGTCGGGACCTTTGATGACTCTTACTTTTCGTGAATAAATAAGTGTTAGCCTTCCTACACAAGGCTTACCAGCTGAAATGATTTAGCTAAAGACAATAAATCTAAGGAATCAACCTAATCTAACCTCTTAGAGCTTGACAAGAGTGAGCTCGTTAAAGACAAGGTTTTTACACGATGTAAACAAAGAAAAAATTGCTGAAATAGTTCTTTTCTTACCTCTTTCGTCCTTTCGGGATCGTTCTGTCAATTTACTGAGCTTGTTTTTTCTACACTTTGTACGCTCAACATTTTCAAGTCGATATATTTAAGTTACTTGTCGTGTCTGAAAAGTAATTGTATTGCCGGAAAGCCTTTTCTGGACCTGTGGATTTTCTCCCCCGCACAGAAAGTGCAAGTATAGAATTATTTGTTATCTATCTTTTGTTTTGTTTGTGGGAAAGATTTTATTTCCTAAAAAGGATAACCTGACTTTGTCTTTAGGACATAAGTGATTTAATCTCCACGATCTAGGTCCTGCTTCTTCTGCTGTCGGTCACTCAGTTGAGACGCAGAACACATAAGAAAGTTCAAAAAAATAAATACGCTCATTTTCGAGCGAGTTTCCTATAATTTATACTCTGATTTTTGGGAGAGATAGGAAGTGCTTCCAGCTATACTTTGACACTACCTTCTATCCTATGCCACCCGCGGAGCATGGAGATCAAACCACAGAAGACTTTTCGGAATGTCCTTGTTCGGAAATACCCGTAAACATAACCTAGAAAACCAAAAGATGTTCTGAGATATGGAAATTGGTTCTTATTAGTGACAAATGCAGATACCCTGTCTTTAGTTTTGTAGGATACCTTTTTTCTTTAGAGTGTGGTTAGAGTGACAGACTACTAATGTGTTTACCCATAGGTTCAATCGTTACATCTGACGTTATTACTCTTATTTTCTTTTCCGTTGATGGTTTACTGGCCGTTTTTAAACCATTTACTGACAGTTAACTGGCTAAAAACGTCCTAAAAACCGTCTATTTTAGGTAGACCGTTTTACCGCCGTAAATTAGTAGTTGAAACTGTCTGAAAACTGCCTATTTACAGCCAGTAAACCATCTTTTAACGGTCAAACTTCTCATGAAAATACGATGTATGAGAACGTGGTTTACTGGCAGTTTTTAGGCAGTTGGAAAACGACCTATTTACGGTGGCAGAACCATACCATCCGAACCATCAAAAAACCACCTAAAAACTGTCTGAACGTTCTAAAAACGGCCAGTAAACTGCCTGTTAACTGGCAATGAACTGGGAGTTAACTGGCAGTTAACTTGCAGTTTTCAATGTCCTGGGTATTACACCGAGGATACTCACAGTTTTTATAACATCAACCTTTCATGCATTTCTCACTTCTGTGCAGTTTTATTTTGAGATCTTTACACAGCAAACATTAACTGAGTCTTTATACTGAGAAAGCCTCTATATTTGGTGCATTTTATGAGAAAGAAGAACCACTTTTGATATCCAAAATGAATGGAGAAAAATTGCAACTGTGCAGGAAAATAAGAAATAAAGTGACATATAACCGGCACTGGTTTTTTGTCTCGTTTAAATTGAGAAAAAAACATTGATATCGTTAATCATACACGTGACGAGAATATATATGAGACGATTGCAAGCCATTTGTAAAATTTGGAGAAAAAAAATGGCTAAGGTTATATCTTGTAGAATTCTCAACCAAATTCAATAATTTTATCAGAAAATATCCTTCACAGGTATAACTAGTTTGGCTGCTATATATACTCTCGCCACATTGACCTGTATGATTGACGATACAGAAGAGATGGCAGTCGCGCCGCGGCTACGCGACTTTACAGCGATCGCGACGCGAGATAGCGAATCAATAGCGATCGCGGCGCGAGTCTTCTAAAATACGTTTTTTGAAAAGATAGGACCTTACCGCGATCGCGTGGCGACTTCGCGAGTTCACAGCGATTGCGCCGCGAGTTTGATGCGAGTGTCGACCTGTCATACAATTTCGGTCTGTATATTTCAGACAAGACGCAATCGTTCGATGGATCAAAGTCAAATACCTATATTTATAATGGAACAAAATATCATGAAATGTATGGCGACAGGGCATCGGTGGATGGAGTTTTGAGTAGTGACAATGTACAGGTATGTAAATACTTTCCTGACCGATAACTATGAGTGCATGGAAGATCGTGGAAAAGCATCTTCCCATGTGAAACTCATCTTACAAGATCATACAAGATCTGCCGTTTTCTTATGAAATCTTGTAACAAGATCTTACTGCATGATCTTACAAGGTCTTGTCTTAGGATGTTGTAAGATCCTGCAGAATCTTGTAACTTCTTGTCATAAGATCTTACATGATCAGCTCATAAGACGTAGCAACATCTTAGAAGATGACGTAACACGAAAGCGCATGATCTTACAAGATCTTGCCATTGAGAGATGTGACTTGTATTTATTTCTTATTGCAAGATCATACGATTTCGTGTTATTAGATCTTCTATGATCTTGCAAGAATCGATGACTCATTCTTACCACATAAATTTTGGTGTGATATTGAGCATATATATAACATAGTTCTTATGATAAAACTTAGAATTTTTTTCCTTCGTCTTCTCAGAGCAAATAAAGCGCATGGCTATAAGGAACGTGGTTAAACCACGTAGATTGTGTCGACATCAGAGAAGAACTCAAGGTAGAATTCCAAGGAACCCGCTATCGGATTCACCGAGAAATTTTGCACCTAGAACCGAATTTTTGTCTAATTTGGTGCAGCGCGGCGAAAGTACCTAATTTTCTAATGCGTATGAAATTTTACAGCTTCATATGTGAAGATCTTATAACATAATTTCTCTTGTAAAATCTTATAAAATTCTTTTACAAAGATATCACACAAAATCTTACAAGATCCTTTGAAATCTTATGGTTTCTTGAAATAAGACCCTATATAAGACCATAGGAAATCTTGATATATGTATTGACTTGTCGTAAACGCCAGGTCTAAAAATCCAACTTCTAGCAGGACACTTCATCGGATCCTATTTATCCACATTAATACGTCTATGTTGAAGATACACGATACTACTTGCTCATTGGAACTCAAATAGTTTCTAATTACTGTAATTAAGCACTTTGGGACCAAAAACTTGAAATTCACTTTAATTTGAGAGGTCGAAATTAATTCAAATTTATATAAACTAAATGTATTTCCATTAATTCGTATGGATTTCTACCCTTAGATTGGTTGGAATTAGTTTGAGAAGAAATTAATTTTAACTACTTTATTGCAAATGATCGATTTCGGGTGAATTTAAATTAGTATCGACTCTTGAATAGACACTTTGATGAAGTCTAGTTTACTTGAGTAGAAGTTTTTATTGAAGATGTTTGACTTGAAGAAAGAAAATGACAGTTATTTTGCTTCAGTCTACTTATAAGTTCTGAGTGAAAAAGTGATAAAAAGTAAGCTTTTTGTTTAGAACTTAATTCCAAGGATGCTGCGAAAGAGAGTAAAAGCTGAGCTGATTATGAAAACACTGAATTGAATTAGCGAACAATCGCTGTATGACGGAAGAAAAGTGTGCATCTCGACTGCGAATCGAACCCAGGACAGTGGTATTCACGACCATTGCTCTGACCGATGAGCTATCGAGACACGCTCTTTGATACACATTTTTCTTCCTTGTAGATGCACTATTCAATAGTGACAACGAGGACTTTTATTCGGAGACAGTTGCACGTAAATCCTATGCATGATGCTCGTGATGCTGCCGAATCATACGTATAAAAGTCTTCGTTGTCACTATTCAATAGTGCAGCTACAAGGAAGAAAAATGTGTATCAAAGACTGTCTCGATAGCTCGTAGGTCAAAGCAATGGTCGTGAATACCATCGTTCTGGGTTCGATTCGCAGTCGAGATGCACCCTTTTCTTCCTTCATACAGCTGCCGTGAAAACAATTCAGTGTTTTCAAGATTTGTTTTGAAAATATAGATTACTACAAGACCCAGTCAGCGTGGTCGATCACCTACGGTCGATCTGTTTATGAGGAAGCAGTGAAGAGGAGACCTGAAGCTTTCAGCACAACTGATACCATGAGTCGATACGATTTTGATTTGTACGAGACTACTTTATGCGATTTCTCCTTGTAAAAAGACAAACACGTTGCTATTTCACTTTTTTGAAAACGCGAAAACTTTCCTAAGTTCTTTTTCATCACAAAATACTCCCATTGAATTCCACCTAAAATAGACTTGAATTTGATATATAACAAGTACGTGTACTTGTCCTGCTTTAGGCTAAAGTACCGTGCAGAAGATTTTGGCATTCTCTGTCCCTAGAGATCAAATCTTATATAGGATTCATGTAGGAATCTCTGCAAGAATCTTATAGGAGTCTTATGAATTTCTTAATAAGGCAGTCGATGAAAATATGTAAGATATTGATAAGAATCTTGTATAAGAAACTAATAAGATTCTGATAAGACATGACAGTTAGTAACATGATTCATCATAGAGCCCTGCAGGGGCTCACGCATAACCTGTCCTGTCCTGGCAGGTTAGGACAGGTTTAGGTTAGGACTTCGCAGTTTAGGATAGGTTATAGGTTGCGAAAATGTTTACAGAACAGGTTACACTAACCGTACCCTGCTTTCAACCTGCAATAAAAATATTAAGCGCGGTCTGTAAAAGGGAAGAAATAAAACTCCAAAAATCGTTTCTAATAGTCAAAAAAGATATTTAGTGCATCAGAAGAGTTTTGGAAACACGAAGACAGTCGTTGAATCCAGATGTTGTTGACGATTCATCAGAAATTTCAGAGATGTGTTATCTTTTGTTGTTATTTGCTGGATCAATAAAGTAAATGAAAAGAATATACTTAATTAGGAAAAATTTTCGAACTTGGGTACTCATTTTTTGCAGTAATTTTTTCGCAGGACAGGACAGCAGACTACGTAAAAATATTATAGATTACGAGGTGCAAGGTTATAGGCTTTTACAGGACAGGTTGTAGCTTATGAAAAAGTTGTAACCTGCATGGCTCTACTCGTCACTCACTAACCAGTCGCCAAAGAAAATAGTTTCTTGATTGATCGGAACCGAAAATGTATCTTCGAGAAACATTTTAAGGAGTTTTTTCTAGTAAAATATAGATCTGTCTCAATATAATTCTGAGAAAATTCTAGTAATTCTATATACGAATTCATCGCATTTGATAGATTCCTAAACGCTTTAGTTGATGGAAATAAAAGTTCATATGTCTCTTCTAAAGTAATTATATAATCTATCTTACCGAATTATCAGAATCTTATAAGATTCTTATATTCCTTCTTATAAGGATCTTATCAATATCTTACGCATTTATATCGACTGCCTTATATAAGCTTTTTATAAGATTTCTATCGAATCGGTCGCCTAGGGGTACAAGTTTATCGATGACGATTATATAGCTGTGACGCTAAAAACTGCTCGATATTCCGCGTCATGTGTACGACTATTTTTACATATTTTTTAGATCGGCGAAAGTATCATACGAAATCAGTTTTTTAATGAGATCATTACCCGCTCTAGAAACTTTTTTTTTATAAATGAAACCGAGGCGGGTTTGTGCGGCCTAGGATTCCATAAGAAGGCTTTGAATGGTCAACGTTCGCTCGTTGACAACATGTGGAATCAAGGATTAATACATGAAAACCTAATCTCAATGTGGCTGGATCGGTAAGACAGACAACAATCGATTGTGCCTACAAAGCAGTTCGATGATTTGAGTTTAGATGGGATACCAATGTGGGGGAAATTACATTCGGTGGTGTGAAGAAAGAAAGGTACAGCGGAGATCTTGTTTATGCGAAAGCAATCCTTGATGATGTGTGGGAAATTTCAATTGATGGGTATGTCTTCTGTTTGGCTCAAGAAGAAAATTTGAAAAACGGTCTGTTTCGTTTTAGCTTTCAAGTTGGCAATGAAACGTTCTGTGCAGATGACTGTTCTCGGACGCTCATTGATAGTGGAACAGAATACATTCTTGGACCAGCCGACGAAGTTATCAAGATACACAATTTATTGGGTATTTCAACCGCTTTACCTTCGGATGTATTAATGGCTGACAACACGTCTGAATTGTATGAGCCAAACATAACTGCACTGGAGTACTATCGTGATTTTACAGGCTACCGGGTATGAGTCCAGTTCTCATTTTTGCTTTGTAGAAACATAAAATAGAATGATTCGGAGTGGCGCGAATGTGGGATAATTTTATTTATACTCTTGCAGAAACTGAAGTGGATCAGCAGCATTTTGGAACATCTAATCTGTTTTCCCATGTTATCAGAGCCGCTAAAATACCGCGGTTAACGCAGCGGTCACCGCCTAGTATAATGGGAGGTTAACCTAATGGACATGTGAAATTACCGCATGGTCTACCGAACCGCGCGGTATACCGGTCAGTTGTACCCGTGGTATCAACCGGTATTTTATCAGTGTGAGCAAACAGTACAGAAGTTCGAATCTAGTTCTCAGCTTTCTTCTTTTTGCAGTGGGCATGCAGCACAATGAGGTTTCCGAACGGGAGAAACAAACAGTCTCTATAATCTGAAAGAGAAAGTTTAATCTGAAAAAAATCAAAGCTTTTTGGCTTATCTACGTTTCTTATAGAGACTGACAACCGCAAAACAGAAAGGTGATTGTGTCAAAACGGTTTACCGACGGTTTTTTCTTGTACCGCGGTCTGAAAACTACCGTGCGGTAACCACCGGTAGAAGAAAAAACCGTCGCTAAACATCAGGGTATACCGAACGGTTAAGTCCAACCGGCGGTATTTTGTTGAACCACGGGTAACCGGGGGTATTCTCAAAAAATGCGCGACATGGGTTAGCTGTGTCTGTGGCAGGAATAGATACTGTTTTTCGATCCAGTATAATTAGTCAGAGATGGTAATTCTGATCTGGTTTTATTTGTTTTTCGTTGTAGTTTGAGGTTAATTGTGAATCTGTGTCGACATTGGCTAACGTAACCATAATCATCGGTAACAAATTATTTACATTCGACAGTTCAATCTATATTTATCGGTCAACAGTTTATAATACATGCTTTAGTACTATTAGTATTCTATCTTCACAGGAAATAAGTCAAACCAATAGAAGTTGGATATTTGGTAATGCTTTCTTAAATGGGGTCTATACTGTATTTGATTACACTAATCGACGAATCGGTTTTGCTACATCGATATATTCGCATCCATAAGCCACGTACCTAATATACTGTGATCTATGTCACCTGAAACAACTGATGTGATTGAAGAATCATCGGGTCGGTTTATAATTTTTCTATTATGGACTCGATTAATAAATCGTTAATAAATCAACGAAATACTAATACTTAATTGTTAAATGTTTTCTGTATGTGTGCGTTGTTATTCTTTTCCATCTGTTTTCATGTTCATCTTCACATGTAGATATGTCTTGTTTCGAATACGATATTAAAAAGAACAATCTATAGTACAGCAAGTTGTTGTTTAGTGTATGTTTAATAAGAAAGAGAAAAAATGATCTGGGAGAAGAAATGTTCCGCAATGATTCGGCCAGGTACCATCAAAATATTTCGTAGACCGGTAAAGATTTCTACGTGTTTACGAATTTTTTTGTGTATGGCATAAGTAATTAATTAACTAAACTGAGAAATGTATTTTATCTGCGTATCGGAGTGCTCAGACGTTTTCATTTGTATCAAGTTGAATATCGAATTTTCTACAAAAAATATTAGCTCGAACATGTACACTGTAAGGTCGGGAATTATTTATAGAAAATGCTCGGCGATTTTCAAAAAGTCCATATATGAAATCCTCACGGATTTTCTATATTATAGAAAATCGACATCGATTTTCTACATTGTTTGAAATTATTTATAGAAAATCCTCAGCCATTTTATACATGGACTTTTCGAAAATCAAAAAGTCGGATTATTTTCTACTTTCTAGAAAATCGATGAGCATTTACATGAGGAAGAACAATTTGAGTGAGAATGCTGATAATCAGTGACTTGCAAAGTGAAAATGGCTGATGATAAACTTTTTCACAGTTATGAAAAGCTATTCCGAGTTGAGTGGGGTGTATTATTTCAGCTATTGGATAACAATATGGATCTTCTAATAATGAAAACCAAGTTCGACATCGATCACGTGTTGAACGACTGTTATTGTATTTAAAAAATAAAGAAAATAAATGTAAATTGATAGGACCATTTCTTTGAGTTAATAGAACCAACTACATTTTTGGAAGATGCTAAATTCAGACATGAAAATGAGGAATATAAGCAAGAGCGAATTGCTTTGCGATCTTCAGGAAATTGCGGTGGAACTCGACTTTGTCTTAATCAGGCCTAACCCCAAGAACATTTTCAGTGCCTCTTTGTGATCTCTAAGTGTCGTACAACAATAATATTTCTCGCAGAATATGCTGATTTGCAGAAAACGGAGAGAACTTTCCCAATCTACTAACATTTCCGATGTTAAATACTAAAGGGAGCATAGATCTCTTATAGGATAACTTGTTGCAATGAAGGCTTTGATAGATGTGAAAGAAGCAAGAAAAAAATGACCGATTCGTCTTCTTAGAAAATCGAATTCGATTTTCCAACTATTTAGAAAATCGCTGTCGAATTTCAAGAATGTTGGGAATTATTTATAGAAAATCGATTTTGATTTTCTAGAATCTGGAAAATCGAGTCGATTTTCT